>SJYX01011824.1:381437-409737 GCA_006410675.1 Oreotragus oreotragus
GCGGGAAGTGGCTGCTTGTTTAGGTGAAGTCCAAGTTTTCCAGTGACCCAGCCTATATACTCCTGTGGCCTGATTGGTCGGTGAGGGTCTTTAGGGAGAGAGCTGACTAAAACGCAGAATTTTAAAGGCTCTGAAATAAATATTTATTTAGGAAAATATCTCTTCCCATATGTGCTCTTATTGCTATGATCTAGAAAACAGACCATTTCAAAATAAGCTTTTCCCTCCACTCATAGAACGTGCTTGCCCTTTCATTTATTTTTCTAAGTGGCTTATTTTAAACTACTGTTTGTTTTTTTCTCTCTATTGATAAAAATAGATTGATGGGGTAGCAGACAGTAGGAGAGAGACTCTGACCCGTTTTCTCCACAGATCAAGACCCATCTTACTCTTCTAGGTCCCCTTTCCTTCTCTTTTGGAGAACATGAAATCATTGAAATAGTGATGTTTCTGCTTTCACTTGGAGCAGGACTTGGCTGTGAGAAAATCAGCTAAATCCCAGATGAGAGAAAGGGTTAAAGCCCTCCATTTATTTCAAAAGGGTCTGCATGTTGGGAGGGGGGGGAAGCAGAATAACTGTTTCATTATTATTACTATCCAAAAGTAATATATTGCTGGGGATAAATGTTGGGTAGCAAGAACTTTAATTTGCACTATCAGTCTCCCAAATAGAAAATCATGTATAGTATTTCATAGTAATAATCAAGGTACTTTATGAACTGCTGATGGATTAAAAAGAGAGAAAACAATTGAAGGTGGTTAGGTAAAATGCCTGCTTGGTTCACAAGACACCCTTGATCTTAATTGGGTGGAGATGGTTTATTACCATCCTTTAATAACTAAAAAACTGAGAACAGATAAGAAACAAGACTGAAACCATGCATGATCTGAAAGGTGCGGGGAAGAAACACAACTAGATCTCACTCTGGTTAGGCATTATTTATTTAATTATGTTGTATATCATTGTTTGCAGCGCAAACATTCTATGCATTTGAAACTGAGCACTAAACTGGGCTAGCTTTCTGATAGACCGTTTTGTGGATAGTGTGATATCACAGTTGACTGCCTGTTTTCACCGAAAACACAACATTCTTGTCATATTCTTGTATTTAGAGGAAAAGGAAAAAAGGAAGATTACTGTAAATATTTTCTTGAACGCACACACTCACACAGTGGTTACAAACTGCCAGTGTTAATCCTGAAATGCCTCACTGATTGATCTACCTGTCCATGGATGTCTGCTGAGCTTTTTCCTTGGTTATGTCTTTGCTTTATTATCTTTCCCTCCTCCCTTATCAGAACCACTTTTGTGCACCAAAATACAACAGAGAGATATGTCCCAGTACACTTACAAATAAAACATAACTGAAAGAAGAACAGTTTTATGATTTGGGTGCATTTTTGTGTTTATACTGGGCCAAGTCCCAGTAGAGCCGGTCAACAAATGAGACTCAATTCAACCAAAAATACAGGGGAGGGGAGGATGTTTAAGTTGAGGGGTGGGCGCGAAAAGAGGGGAAAGGATGAGAATGATGTATTTTTCTGCTGAATCAGAATTCACTTTCAGATAACTCATGTGAAAGTGGTGCTCTTGAATAAAATGAATTCTATATTAGTTGTCTGTGTTTATCAAAGTTTTTTCTCTCTCTCTCTCTCTCTCTCTCTTCTAACTGCAGAATCTCTTCAAGCACAGCCCTCACTTCAGAGTGGTGGAAGGTAATAAATAGCCAGGCACCTTCAAAATATTTGAATCAGGATTCAGGGGCAGAGGCATTTGGAGGTTTATATGTATTGTTCTAGCCTAAAAAAAACGTTTCTAAGAAGATGTTGTAACTAAGTAACTTTTCTTTGGAGGTTAACATAAATAAAAACCATCCACTGATCTGTCTAGCCATGGTGTCAAATGCCTCTGTTCATTTGGAACTTTAGTGTGCCACCTACTGCTCCGGAGGGATTAGAGATTCCCTATTGGTGACCTGGGACTAGATCAGATGCCAAATGTGTCAAGTTTCTTAATAGCTAGGCTTACATCTTCTGAAGTCATCCTACTTTAGCCAAATCTTTTTAATTTCACTGGCAAATCTTGAAACAAAATGATGTTGAAAAAAAAAAGAAGAGTAAATTTTAAAAGCTGTGATTTAAAAGCTGTTAATTTTTTTTTAAAGCATTAGAGGTATTTTTAAAAATAGATCTCTTCCATCAAAATTGATTTGTTTCTGTTGTTACTAACTTGGAATGTCATCAAAGTTTTAATTAAAATGCATTTGTTTTTTAAAATGTTATTTTATAGAAAAATATGACCAGATCTCATTGTTGGAAAACCAGGAATGAACAAATAAAACAAATTTACAAAGGCTGTTTTTTTTTTTCAGTCTGCCCCAAATGGAAATGTTGCAGACAGATATATTTGTATTATATAATGATGATCAACGTATGTAATAAGAACCTAAGCATTGTTCTGTATTAAGTAAAATCTTTACCAAATAAAGAGAAGACAATATTATGTTAATAAGACAGATCATGAAAATACAGGCTTTGCAGAGTTTCCTATTTTACATAGTAGGAAACTACAAAACAAGAAGAGTCTTGCTCTATAGTAAGTGAATCTGTGTACTGTCCCAAGCAATAATAAGACTTCTAAGATACAGTTAACTGTCAATCCATGAAGAAACAAACAAGCAAACAAATGTCCTCCTGGAGAGAGTGCTGTGGCTTGCTACTCAGTGGTAGTTAACCTTTCAAAGTTTTCTGGTTCTGAAGAGCAGAACTTCAAGCGAATTCCTGCACCAGTCGTTGAATGGAAATAGTGGGTGGTTCTTTTAAACAATCTCAAAATAAGTTGGAGAGAGTGGAAACATTGTGCTGTGCTTGCATTTCAGCCTCTCAGGAAATCCAGGCGGAGGTGGAGTAGGAAAGCTAAAAGTACACATAAAATGCATCTGCTACGTTTAAGTCATACATTCGTTTTAAATTTCCTCTTAAAAAAAAAATTTCCTCTTTTACTGGGTCCCGCTCCTTGTGTCGGTCTAGGTAATGATGGCCTTAAGACGCTTCAACTAACTTTTGAATAGATTTTTGTTTAATGCGTGTTCTGAAATTGCTCTCAACTTCTCTTACACTCTCAGAAATAAACCGTAGGCACTCACTGCCGTGACTGTATCGATGTTTAATTTCTTGTGATATAAGATGACTTCGGTCCCGTTCCTACACAAGGCTGCGCCAGAGGAGGACAGGGTACCCTGGGTCCAGGACTCACCTGGCCAGCTCCCCCTTAACTCCCTGCCCTGTCGCCCTGGTCTTTCCTGCCAATCTTGTCTGTAGCATCCCTACCCCATCTTTCACTTGGATGGGTTTTCCTTCTCTAATCCATGAAGTTGGAATTGTGACTTTTGACCTGGCTAAAAGCAGCGTTCCCCGCCCCATTCAAATGGTCTTGGCGGCCGGCGAGGTGAAAGGTGATGATCACAAATTAGTCTCTGGTGCGGGTGAGCTGATGGGTGTTCCGCCGCTGCAGTCAGCCCCAGTACTCGCGAGTTGGGTTTCAAAGGAGAACGCAAGCTTAATTGATTTTTAAAAAATAGCAGCCAAATTCTAAATCTCACGAGGGGACCTCTTTCCCACCTGCGAGATAAGTCTTGTCGCAATAATTACGTTATTTAATATTTGATCAAACCTTTGTGCCACCGCCGTTGGCGGGGCCGGGCCGCCTCCCGCCCTCGCGGGGCAGCGGGCAAGCGGCGAGCGAGGCCCGAGCCGGGCCGGGAATGTGCGGCGGGGGCGCCCGGCAGTCCCGCTCGGGTAGGTTTGTCCTTTGAATAATTCATGGCCTGAGAGTTCTGGAAATTAATAAAATGAAGGATAACAAGAAGCTAATTAAAAACTTTCGTAATTGTCTAGTCAGCTTGGTGGGAGACTGGCAGCCCTCCCTCCCCCACTCCTCGAAATCCCGTGGCTCCGCGGGGCCGGGGGGCGCGGGCCCGGATGGGCCTCGAAACGCGGGAGGACAAACGCTCCTCTCGCTCCGGGAGTGATTTCAGAGGCGGCCCCGTGATGCTGCTCCCTGCCCTCCAGCCCCCTTTGGCATCTGGTCCGCCTCCTCGCTGGACTTTGGAGCGGGTGGATTGGCGGGGACATAGTCGAACCTCAGGCAGAGCTGATTGTGTCAGAATTTGTGACCCACTCTCCCCGGAACCAGGCAAGGTCCCCGTTCTCCCTAGAAACACTCATTCCACCCGGGCATTCCGCGCGGGGCATCCCAAAGCGCGAGGCGTGCGGGCCGCGGCCGAGCGCCCAGGGTACGCTGGGTCTGCGCCCCTCCGCCGCCGGCTGCCACTCGGGTCCCGAGGCTTCCAGATGCCCGAGCCCGTAGCTCCTCTCGGACGGCGGGAGAGCCACCGCCCACGGGCCCCGGCCGGGACTCAGCCAGGCCGTGTGGATGACCCGAGCAGGTCAAACGTACGAATCCCCGGCGTCCGGCGCGCGTGCGCGGGCGTGACCGACAGGGTGCGGACCGCTGGGAGCGCCGGGCGGACTCGGCGCGCTCCGGACGTGCACTGCGCGCCGAGCTAGCGCATGCGCAGTGCGTGGGCAGAATCACCTCAGAATCGCGCTGGAGTTCAGCAGCTGGTAATTAAGCGTCCCCGGAATATTCTTTCCCACCCTGTAAGAGCTTCTGAGGGCGTCCTGCGAGAATAGGGAAATGGACTAGTCTTTGAAAGAGATTAAAAAGACTCCCCTCCCCACTGTTTGCCTAAAGTCAACAGACGTCTTAAACACCGCAAAACTTTCAAAATTGATTGACATTTTTGTTTAAAAAAACGGGGAGCAATAAGGTCTCGGTCTCTGTTTTGCTGTTAGAATGCACCCAGCAAAGTCCTGCTACTAATTAGACCTTATGAGGGAAGAATTTATACCGGGCGCGGAAGGAAGGTTGGCCGCTGGGCATTCGTCCCGGAGGATTCCGTGGAGTTCTGGATTGAAACACGAAGGATGAAAATTTCGGGCCCGAGAGGTGCTGGCTAAGCTCAAATAGAGGGACAGTGTTCAGTTCCTGAGCCCCAGGGTTGGGGCGAGGAGCGCCTGCTTCCCATCCCCTGCCCCCAGCCCGAGTGCCCAGGAGGTCGCTTCTCTCCGATTTAGAGAGGATAGGAAAAAGAGAAGGGAAAGTAAGGAAGCCTGGAGAGAAGTGGCGAAGGAGGGATGCAGGAGAAAGGGAGGCAGACTCCTTGCATTGATTAGGTAAATCGAATTGCAAACCAAATTTTGGTAGCTTTGGTGCCTGGCTTCAGGGCAGCATAACGCATGCAAACTTTTGTAGGCATGACCAGAATAAAACAAAGTGTTGACAATTTCCAACCTTGGAAATTCTCTTGCAAGAGTCTCTCCCCCCCCACCCCAACCCCCTCCAAGTGTTGACAATAAACATTTAATGAATGCAGGGCTCTGGCTCTCTCCAGTCAGTGTCTGAATCCTTTAAGCAGACCATTAGCACTNTTTTTTTTTTTACTGTATTGTACCTGTCTCTTATACACATCTAGATGTGTATAAGAGACAGCCCCAACCCCCTCCAAGTGTTGACAATAAACATTTAATGAATGCAGGGATCTGGCTCTCTCCAGTCAGTGTCTGAATCCTTTAAGCAGACCATTAGCACGGCTTCTTCTACTTCAAACATCGCGCGCTACACTCTAACATTACATATATGTAAAAATACAAAGTGTGAGACAAATAATGTGTTTATACGGATATCTTAAGTGGTCTGCAGTAGTTCTGATACCCCCTGTACTTATGAACGGAAACTAATTCATTGTAGAGTACTCGCGCTTAAAAAAAATGTTAAATACAGTTAATGCAATATTAATCGCCCTTTGGTGATATAAAATGCAATATTTTCAGGCAGCTATCGAGCTTTTCTAGAAGAGCTGATGAAAAGAGTCACAGCTGAATAGTGGAGAGAAAAAGCCCGGTATTTATTGCTTTTGTTTGGCTTTTGGCTACAGAGACAGGAACCTTCTAATGGGGTAAGGACATTTATTTTATCTGCAATCTATTGCTGTGAGAGCAGGGGCGGCAGATGGGGCTGGTGCGATAGTCACAGTGTAATTTAGAGCAAATCCTAATAACTAATAATGATTTATGTTAATTTTGATCACTTACGCGACTTTACCAAGGCGTTGTGATGAAAGAAAGGGAAAGAAAGAGAAGCAGAATGTGACAAGGAGCTCTGAGGCTGAGACTGGAGCTCAGCTACCCTGCTTAAAATGTATTTTATGAGTTAGCAATGGAAAAAACAGGCATTTTAAAAAGCAGGTAGGATCCGTTTGACTCTGGGCAGAGGTATCTCCCGGGGGCTTTCATTTCTTCTGAAAAGATACCTAAATGAGAGGAACCATGACGCCTTTGAGGGGGTGTCTCTTTCATCCCAGTTTTAAAGAAAACAGATATGGTTTCAATTGTTTCATTTTCTTATATTCAACTAAGAGGTTGTGTGTGTGTGTATGTATGTATGTATGTTCGCTCGCGCGCGCTCGCGCGCGCGCGTCTAGATTTGTAGGGGAATCAAATATGTGAAAGGCGTTAGTACGCGCTGGGGTCTTTCTTCCAAGATGTAATCAGAGCCCGAGGTTTGAAAGCAGATTTAGTGCCTAAGAACACGCTCTGGTAGCTCCGTCGCCACGCCTTATGCAAAAGTTTGATTACTGAGTGATTAAACAGGTTGCCTTTTCTTAATCTTCACTTGTCTGATGTTTGTTTGTCTAGAATCAACTTTGGGGAAGCTTTGCCTTTTCTGCCTCCCGTCTTTCCCCTCCCTCAAGGAATCCCAGGGCTTTTAAACTTGAAAGTGCTTCCCCCTTCTCCTCATCCTCCGGGTTACGTGGCACGGGTTCAGAACCCCGGGGGCTGCCAACAGGACGCAGTTCTGCACGGGAACAGGCGATTTTCGGCTGCCACGCAGTGCGATGCAGAGGGTCGAAGCGATTTTGAAAGGGAGGGTGCGTCTTGCTCGTGGCAATTTACTTTTTCGGTTACCTTTTTGCGCGTTTCAACGCCTCGAGGCTATAGTTTGAAAGTAAAACAGCATCAAAGCACCTCCTTATTAGCTCTGTATTTGAGAAATCCGAAGATGAAACTACCTAAAAGGTTTAATAGGGCGGAACAGCATTTATTTGCCAAGCAAACAGCCAGAGTACAGTTCAAAAGGGGTACAGCGGTTTATCAGCAGGAGGCTGGAAGGAGAAGAACGTTGAGTAAAGGGAATTTCAAGCTTCAGTTACGATGTTAAAGTGAATTAAATAAGCTTCAAGTGGGATGCCTGCTTTGATTTTGAGTATCATCTCCCTCGCCAAAATGTATGCATACACACGTGTATACATTATGTGTGTATATATATATATATATATGTTTACACATATATGTACATCCTAGAGGCTTCCTCCACCTTTCAAAGTTATTGTCAAGACTTTGTAACTTTAGGTTTTTGTAGAGCAATAATAGTAATCTTTCCAGGAATTTGATCTGCAAATGTATTTAAAATATAATCACATCTTTTAAAACCCAAGGTTTCATCACTATCTTCCCCTTTCTTATTTCAAGCCTACAGATGTAAAAATGCACTTAATTTCATCTACTAGGGGAAAACACCAAGCTACATGATTAAGAGCTGTTCCTTTCCTTAACATTATGCTGTATTTTGTTTTCACTTTTGAATCGTCTCTATCAGTAACTGTATTGTTATTGTATTGTTAGTATTCCCAGTATAAAGAGGACTTTAAACAAAATAAATCTTTAAACAAAATAAATCCAAGCAGCTGATGTTGCCTGTTTACTGATAATACTCAGGAGCTATTCCTTTCCTTAACATTATGCTGTATTTTGTTTTCACTTTTGAATCGTCTCTATCAGTAACTGTATTGTTATTGTATTGTTAGTATTCCCAGTATAAAGAGGACTTTAAACAAAATAAATCTTTAAACAAAATAAATCCAAGCAGCTGATGTTGCCTGTTTACTGATAATACTCAGGAGCTGGTGCCTGTTTGTGAGCTTGAAGCTGCGCCTCCACGTGCATATCTCTATACAAACAGATTTTTTTTTTTACTGTATTGTACTAAGCACAATTTTTTACTGTTGTTGAGTGTGGTGGAGTCATCTCTCTCAACTGTCTTCTGGTTTTGCCCCAGAGTTTCAGCACCAGGAGCAACTCCCTTAAAATTGAAGAGTGGTGCATTATTGAAACTCTCTATCAAACAGCTCTGGGGTGCAGCCTTTCTGAACACGCTGGCTCTAGATGAGGTCTGACTGTCTGACTGCACATAAGCCCCTAATATGTTAATGGCCGTAGGGGATGCCTAAGGTACTATCTCAAGCTGCTTCGAACACCATATGTCAGGCCGTTAGCCACATGGATCTATTAATCAAAAAGAGCTGGAGAGGGAGAAGAGGGTCTTGGAAAGGGAGCAAATGAAAGTAATGGGGGAGGGGGGAGAGAGAAAGCATTTAAAACCCCCCATCATTTGTGTTTCTTATTGAAAAATGAACGAAAATAACTAAAGACTCATCCACTGCAGATTTCCTTTCTGTCAAGTTAAAGATGGTTCATAAATCCCTACCACAAGATCTTGAATAGTATCTAGTTCTATTAATATAGAAGTTAATTTTACCTGGAGAGTCCTATTTAGAGTTGCTTTATTGCAAAACTTTTATAAGCAAAACTCTTGATACAAAAAGTTATTTTTGCTTTGTAAGTTTGTTTTGTAGACGAACTTTATTAAAAATAGTAGGAGAGGTGGAATGAGGCAAATGAGTGTTTAGGGTATAGAAGGGGGCCCAGAGAGGGAGGTGTCTGGAGAATTTGTAATGAATATATAATTTATCAGTGTGTATCTGCACTGACAGTAGAGTTTGCTCCATCTTTAGTTCTTCTGATAGTACATGTAAACTGTTAACATTTTTATCCCTTCTTTTAAGCTGGCTTTATGATAAATGAAATTGCAGGGTGCAAAAAGTAATTCTTCTAGGAGGAGAGGAAATAGGAAAACATTAAAAACTCCCTTATTTCTCACTTCTGGTTTATTTACAATTATCTCTGCCCCTTAAATATTTTAAAATAATTTTGGTTAGATAAATACTTTAGAAAGTTTGCACAGTCTTAGGTACTCAACATGGATATGGCATACATGAAAAAGTACAGTAAGTCTATTAGAAAAATTTAGATTTTTGTCTTGAAGCAGTGAATATGTTTGTCATGTGCCTCAAACTTAGAATTTTTAGGGAAATCAAATGAAAGTGCTGATTTTAAAATGTCAGAACTCTCAGAAACAGCAGTAAGAGGAAAACATAGAGGCACTTAGATTTTAAAGTTCCATTCTTTTCATGTGTTACCTAGGGATAGAGAAAATATAAAATCAGATGTTCATTTAGGTATCATTATTTTCTAAATTGATAGTCAATGATTATGACCCATGTGAAGACTCAATTTCTGGATTATCCATTTTAAATTTACAACCTGTAATTGAAGAGATGATTTAAGAAAGAATACCCTGAATATGATTTTTAATGTTGCCATGATAGTAGGCTTATACTAAAGTATTTATAGGATAGTGAAATGCCTGAAAAATTTACTCATCTTAGGTTTAAATGTCTGTATCTATGCAAGTGATTGACTATATATATTGAGAACAAAGATTATTCACTCATTCCACAAATCCTCTGTCATTAACAGATTCATAGCACTCTATATATTGGACGTGGAGAAGAGACAGGCAGCAAAATATTCTTTTTTATGATTTAAAAATACATTAAAGAAGATACTTGTGAGACTGCTCAGTGATAAACAAAAATATAAATGATGTCTGCTACATTATTTAGAATATGTAAATAGAATACTTTGTACTGTGTGTTAGATTGGATATATTAATTTTTTTTTAATTTCACAAATGCACTTATTTGTGTTCATGTAGAAATAAGTCGTCAGTTATAGAGAAACGTTAACATTGTTAGGTGCCTTTAATTAAAAATACCCATTAGGTTGTTTGGTTTGCTTGAAAAATCATCTTTCAATAAGTCTTTCAGTAAAAGAAAAAAGGAAGCATTTAAAACATAGAGAATTGTCTTGTAGAGAACTGCAGTCAGTCTGTAAATATGAGGGGTTCTAAAGCACTGTATTTCACTCAGGAGATGATGAATACATAAAGTCAGATCATTCTGAATCTCAAGAGTAGTTGCATACAGAGAAACACTTATTATCTTTAAATTTTGGTGCATGCCACAGGAGCCTTCGTTTCCTTCCCTGTAGTTAAAAGGTAGCCCATATATCTGTCGCATTGGGTTTCCAAAGACTCGTAACTTAATTCCTTCAGGCTATTCATCAGCACAGTAATTAAACTAGCAAATGGATGTAAATAAAGTGAAATTGGTTTCATGACAGATGAGGCGAAGAGGCCTCTGACATGAAACGAGGCAGGACAATAATGATTTCGGCAGCATTGGGCTACGGAAAGAACGCCAGCTGGATTTATTAGATGCTGCAAGTGATTTGCTGGAAGCGGGCAAGACATGAGCACTCTTTAATTTGACAGAAATTTTGCATCCTAAAGAGCATATTGAAATATAAATCCAGAAACAAGTTCAGGCAAACTGTAAACAGATGTATTATTGGACTGAAGGTACTTTTCAGTATTAAAAAAGGAAAAATGGGTAACTACAACCTGACCCCCGCCCACCCAACTTTTTTTTTTTAACAGACAAAATATGCCTAATTATTTTAAAGTTCTTTTCCAATCGTTAGGCATAAGCAAGTCCTTTAATTATAATACAGTCTGAATAGGGGGAGCATATGGAGGAGAATGTCAAGAAGAGGGTGCCAGGGCAGAGCCTCAGAAATCTGTATTCATTTCGGGCTCTTATTTGTTCAGTAATCTCTACCATCATAACTAAATCTTGAAGCACTGATGTAGTTCGAGTTGTTGTTGACTTAACGTCAGAATTCAATCACTGGGGGTTTTGCATCAGCCGGGCTACTTATTTGTCTAATAAATCCGTCATTTTGTAAGAAAAATATTTGAGCAGCCGTACTTGACCTCTTGGTATCCACAAGTCACATTTATTTCTCCCAGTTTACAAATGCAAAATCAAGATGATCATCTAATGCCTGGAGGAACTGTGTTGATTTCTGATTGGATTTTAGATGGAAATGTCTATTTTAAATACCTTGTGATTAAATTGTACATATAATAGAATCCATGCATTTTAAGCTGATTCCTGCTTGGAAATTTAACAACCCACACTGCTAGTCACACATACCTATGCCAAAAACAAAAACAAAAAAAAACCCAACCCCACAATATATCAAACTCATCTTTTCCAAACAAACAGTTAAATTCAGTCTCAATTGTAAGACTTTATAAAAATCAGGGTCTTATTTTTTCTTCAAATAGCTCTCATGTGGTTGGATTTCCGCCCCCCACCCCCCGAAAAATGTTCTAATTCCTGGAGAGTAGGGCTTCATTATCTCAATTCCAGAGAGAGAACACTTAGGAGAATTCATGGCTGGCACTTCAATCTCAGGGCAGCAGTTTCAAGCGTACTGCTAGACTGTAGCTAGAGTCCTAGGACATCCACATCTACATTTAAGAACATTATTAGTCAAGGAAAATAATGTGATATGTTTGGTTGAATTAATTTTATCCTCCGATGTAGCAATGTGTTTGGAGATTATTTTAAAATATTTGTTCCACTCCCACCCGATCTTAGTGCCAGGCCCCTTCACCACTCGAGAACCTTTCCCAAGTCTTAGGAAAAGACAAGGTCCATTGGAGAGTTTCTCTGTGTAGTGTGTGGGAGAATGAGTCACCACCAGGATCCCATCTGTTGTAACAAAGTGCTTGACTGAAAATGGATGGCTTCAGAATCAGACCGAATAACTGATTTGGTCAGCTGGGGATGAGATTGGGCTAACTGAGGCCTCAGAACTCTGAAATAACCGAACGCATGTATTTATCCACGAGGCGTGTCCAGCGCACGCAGTCCCTCCGGCTCAGCAGGGACGAGAGGGGTGAATGTATTGCTGGCTGTGCCCTGGTTGAGAGAGGAGCAGGACCTGGCAACTAATTCAAGTTTTGGACCCTCTTTGTTTTCGACCCCATTTATTTTCTTGCCTGCGTGTGTGTGTATTATACAGTAACTGGGAGATGCCGTTCAAACTTGTCTGTATCTGAAGCCGTCCTGATGGTCGACCCTATACACAAGAGAATTCAAGCCCGAAGCGGCCAGTGCATGGGGAGGGTCCCTGAGCCCCCGCAGCCTCTGCCTTGGGTTTCCCTCCCTTGGAACCCCGCGTGGGTTCCGCCTGAGTTTACTGTTAAGTACTTTTCCCTCTCCTGCCCAGTTTACGCTCAGGATCCCCCGAGGCTTCTCTACGGTGGTGACGAGAGGGGTGCTCTTCTCCAGTATCTCGGCGCCCCGCTGCCCGGGCGGCCCGCGAGCTGGATTCCCTGCGCCGGGCTCTGGCGCCCAGTCTACGCACGGCCGCCTGCAGCCTCGGGGATGGGTTCAGGGATGGGTCCCTGGGGACCTCCTGGCCCGTGAAGAGTGTCCCGGATGTGCTCCCGCTTCTGCTCGTTTCCCCGTGAGATCTGGAGGGGTCGCTAGTGAGAAGCGGCTTTCCTGCCTCAAGTTGGCAGTGATCCTGCGCTTGCTCCCTAAGCTTTGCGAGTGCCTGTTACTGACCAGTCGTAGGAGAAGGCAGCTGCGATCCGGGAAACTTCGGCAGTATTCATTTCTGAGGCTTTCTCATAAACATTTTCACTTCCATTTCCAAACCTGCCCTCTCACACATTGATTACTTCATTTCCCCCCCTCATTGGAACTTGAGGCATTTAATATATTCAGAAAGATACTGGGAAGAAAACAAAAACACCCTCAACTGTAGACCCACTCTCGGTGAGAGAGGAACAATCTACATGACCCTACTTCCAGTTCCAAGGCTTGTGGAGGAAGGAAGGACTGGATTATATCTCTGTGGTTTATGCTAGTGGGTCTTGCTGGTGAAATTCCAGAATGAGGAGGGAAGGAATCCTTCTTTTATTATGTGATGAAATTGGGCCGACTGAACTGGCAAATTTGTTCAAGATTTTTTTTTCTGTAGTGGAAATGTACTGATGGGGTTTTCGGAGTCACGTCTCAGTCCCGTCCTTCTTCCAGCTTCCCCTCACTTAGGAAGAAAAACAGAGGAGGAGATGTTCCTAGGGGTCTGGGGGCTGTCTGGCTCCTAGCTGATTCTCTAGTTTACCTTCGGATGTGGAATTCTGAGGGAACTCTGTTCCTTGTGTGTGGTTAGGCTAGGGAGACATGAAAAGTGTCTAGGAAGGCCCAGCTCCCTGGGCTCTGTTGCTGAACAAAGTTTGGTCAGGCCTCTTTTGGCTCTCAGATACTTCTCCATCTCCTGGAATATTACAGAAGGAGCTTCTACGTTTCCATGGGTTTCCTTTGGTTTCCCACAGGTAGTCACTCTATCAGAAGCTGGAGTTAAGTGCAAGAAGGTAGTCGTGTCTGGTGGGATAGTTAGAAGATTTATTGTTATTGTTCAGTTGCTAAGTTGTCTGATGCTTTTGTGACCCTATGAACAGCAGCACACCAGGCTTCCCTGTCCTTCCCTATTTCCCAGAGTTTGCTCAAACTCATGTTCATTGAGTCGGTGATACCATCCATCTGTCTCCCCCTTATCTTCCTGCCCTCAATCTTAATGGGGGAAAAATATTTCAGAAAGAGATACAGTTTTAAATGCAGGTGATCCTATCCTTGCAAATGTATTAGACATCATTTCTTAGAGAAACCTTTGGAGGATTTAAAAATACTCAAGGCTTCTAAACCTATAGTAGGGTTTTGATGTTAGCTTTTACCTGCATGAAGTACTGACAAATTTGTGAACTTTTTAATGAGAACAAAACTGGAGTGAAAAGGAGGCAATACTTTGGCAGTTTGAAAATATTAATGTTAGCTTGCGGAAATAGATGTACTACACTGTAGTTATTAGCAACTTATAAAATCTTAAATCAATACAAATTAATTTAATTATGATTTGTAATTGCATTATGCATGATCAATTTGAAACACTACATTAAAGATAATTAGAGCTGGGCACCATCACTCGTCACTCCTCTAATAGCTTAATGAAAAGGAATGTCATGTACCACCTTTGGGTTAAATCTGTAAATTAGGATAAATGCTTGTTTTCCAATAAAAAGGTGGTAAAATAATTGTACTTTTAATAGACATTTTTATGACTCAATTGTGAATGTATAATGGATTTTTGGGAAGAATCGTATTATTATTTTTTTCCATGGACCTTGTTAAGTATTTATTAGGGTTGATTGAGCTGTCAGTGTTCTTTTCAGGATCAGACCTCGAGGATTTGAATGAAGACTAACTTTTATGTAAAAATATCATGCTGTCCTCGAAGCTTGTGCCAAGAGGTCACTGCAGATGGAGGTCCTAACTTAGCATAATGGGTTTAACATTTCCATGACATCATCAGGGAATCTGAAAGGAGTCTAAGGATAATCAGAGTGGTCATTCAGAAGAACAGTAAATATTTTATGAGGATATATAGAAGACAGGAAAGATGGTCAGAAAGGTGATTCCGAACTCCTTAGAGTTCTGTGAAAGAGGCTTCTCAGTTACTTGAAGTTAAAAGAGCCACTGCATATTCTTATATAAGTGAGACCCTTTCCAGATCTCAGAATAGGACTCAGATCAGGTATTAGTTTGAATATGATTATTTTTGTTCCTGAATGCTTCGTATTTTGTTGAGCCACCTGTAGTTATTCTTTATATGTTTTCAAACAGGAAAACATATTTTAAAACATTATTTTAGTTTGTTGATTTCCCAATATTATTGAGCTCTGCAAGCCAGG
This sequence comes from Oreotragus oreotragus, assembly GCA_006410675.1. Classification (NCBI taxonomy): domain Eukaryota; kingdom Metazoa; phylum Chordata; class Mammalia; order Artiodactyla; family Bovidae; genus Oreotragus; species Oreotragus oreotragus. The sequence continues at coordinate 396,349 of SJYX01011824.1, forward strand.
TTCTTTACTTTTAGGGTGATAATGGAAATTACCAGAAGCATACCAGAAGTGCTTGTCAGATAGATGAATTCAGTAAACTCTATTAATTATTTGTTTTATTTTTTGCCCTTTACTGAATATAATATTTGAATTCATAACATTACAACAGGTGTTTAGATGAGATTCACTTTACTTCACCACTGAATTTCTACTTCTGCAACCAGGCAGACATTGAATATATTTCTGTTTCTCTCCATCTAGAGAGTGAGAGAAGAAACAATAAAAAAAAAATCTATAAAATGCATGATTCAGGGTATGAAATATCTCTAAATTATGATCATTTTGTTTCTTGCCAGATTTTACTTGAAAGAAATAAGCTTATTTTGTTATTTGAAAAGTAGACATATCCTCTTTTTTCCAGAGTATGTTGAAGTACACTTGCTCCAATTTTTTGGTTTTTTTTTGTGTGTTTATCACACTTTATATTAATTGCATTAAATGTCTGACATTAACCATTAAAATTGGTATTTTAGGCTCAGTTTCAGAAAAACCAGCTGGAATGAGCATCAAATCTTCATAAATTCATTTATATATCATTATAAAAATCATTTTGACACTTCTGAAAAGAAAAGAGCTTTTATCATCCTCTGCAGATGGCATAATATGCATTAAATGTTTGGAAGGGTAGATAGAATACTTTAAATTCTAAAATTTAATCTTTTTCTTCCCAAACTTGTTTCTTCAACATCTTAGAAATAGGTACATCCTCAGAAGCACAGGTGTCATGCCGTGAAGACTTCAGTGATCTTCTGACCAGGAAGAAACCAATTTGTGAATTCTGAGATACATTTTCCCTTTTTTTAGTCTCTTGGCCTTCTATCATAAAGTCATGTTTGCTCTCTTGCTTTTCTACCATAGTTAAAGGCTTCTCAAGAGAAGACAGTTTATCTTTTTCACCTTTCTATTTCCCAGAATGTCTAACACAGTATTACATAAGCTAGGTAATAAAACTTCATAAATACATGAGTTAAGAAATGCAAAGTTTTTTTCCTGATTACCATACTGAACCTGTGTGTAAATAATGCAGTTTCTTGCTCTTCTTTCGTATAATTGCATGTTACTCTGCTGATTTCACATACAGTGGACAAATGGCAACAATGACCTTTTCAGGCTGAGGTTATTCTCATTTTTATATTTTATCTTAAAATTATGTTGTATCAATTAGAATTCAGTTCCACAAAGCTCATTATAATTTTATTTTAAGTGATTTAAAAGCTGTTGATATTTGAAATATTGTAATTGTCTTCATATGATTTGTGGAAACAAAATTTGTGCCCTGGCCTCATATCATTGCAACTTGCTGTAGACTGTTCTCATGACTCAAAGCCTTGGTCTCTTTGGCTAAAATCCCAACATACTCTGTTACTTGTCCCATTGGACCCAGAACGTGCCTTAAAAATTTGGCATTATATGGTTGCCAGATATTAACGTGAGAATGTCTCTGTGTGATTCTTTCTTTCTTTCCCCTTTGTGTGGTAACTGAATATTGCAAAGCAGTGATTTTCCCAAGTGGACCAGTCAAAAGTTAAATAAATCATTCCTTTATAAGATGCAAAGTTTAATGTGCCAGTTAGCAAGTTTTGTTTCTTGGTAATGGGACTCAGCAAATTTTACTTTCTGACACATTTTATAACCCTTCAAAGTGGTATAGTAATTACAAATGACTCGACTTCCATAGCCCTTTTGGTGCTCTATATAGCTCTGAGAATGGTTTTGATTGCAGCTGAGTACTTTTTAGTGACTGGTACTGTGATTTGCTCAGTGCATCAAATGTTACAATGTGATTTTCTGGGACACTGATTCCTTTTGGGTTTCAATACAGGAAACAATTTTTATTGCTTTCAACAAGGGGAAGGATGCTATAAGTGGGTAACATAAACTTATGTCGTTTGATTATTTCTGTTTTTAAATATAAAACCCACCTTGCATTTTAAAGCACCAAAGAATTTTTATTTGTATTTACTGTTTTAACTCTAGTTCCTCATCTGAGAACAGTCTCTCATGCAGCAAGTTTTTCTTTGTCTACAATATATGAGAAAACACAGGGTTTCTGAACATAGTCCTTTTCACAAAACCCCCAAAGGAAAAATGTACCAGTTTGGGGCCTGAACATTTACAGTTTATGAATTGAAACCACAAGGACCAAATATTTTGTTAATCACCATCCATATTTTTCTTCATATTTTGAGCTGTATGCCAAACAATGGGAAGGCAAAAACTCCACACTTACACAAATCTACATTAAATGTAGAAACATTGAAAAAAATTAGATTAGGAAATAGATGAATATAATGACCTTACTCTCCATCACATGCTGCCAGCTAAGTGTTTGAGACTGAAAAATTGCACTAATGAAGCTATTTGAAGGCTTTTGTGGACAACTGCTTCCTCTTTGAAGATTAAATGAATGATGTTGATGTGATTAATCTTAGTACAGGGAGTGATGCAGCAGCTAGAAAATACCTTGGTGATTTTCATAATTAAACTGAATCAACATTTCAAAGAAATGCCAGTGTTATCACTTGTATATTAGAATTACATTCATTAGACAGAAGAAACAAATAATTTGAGCAAACAAGATTTTCCTTTTGGTGTACTGAGATTTCTGTCATGTCTCAGAGTATCTCACTATAAATCATCATTACTGTTTAATTTTGTCTTTGCCTTTTTAGCTGTTTTTGTGTCTCTGTGTGCATGCGTAGTACTGTTAATGATTCAAAGCAGTTTGCTGCTCTTTTAGTTGTTTTTCAACCTTTGAATTTTATTTTTTCTTAACTCTACTTCCAAGGTAGTTGTCTGCTCACTGTGAGCTTACATGGATAATATTTAAAAAACCCAACTTCTAATAAAACAAGACTTCTTGGAATTGCTTTGGTACCTGGCAAAGAATTGAGAAAATCATAGTTCTGGTCCACATATCTTTGATATATTTCAGTCTCATGGTATAGCATTATCTTGATTCATTTATTAAAATCATTTCTTTAAATAGTTTTTCTGTTTTCATAGAAGGGTAATTCCAACAGAGTCACAGTGTTTTGTGGGTAAATAAACGAGAAAATCATCAGTACCACGCCCAGTCAACTAAACTGTGGGAAATTGCATTGGGAGATCAACCAGAAACAGTTCTACTGACTTCTTAGCACAAGTACAAGTTAGGTTCAAGGGGTAAGGATTACTGTATCAATAGAAACACCATATGTTTCTTGTTCTATCACCACTTTAAATTATTTTAAAGGTTTCTTGGTAACTCTTGGTAACCCTGATATTTGCAGTGCTCTTCTAGCTGTTGCACAATATTTTCTTTCCTGAGTGTTTCATAGAAATAAGAAATACTTTCTTTAATGTACTGGTGTTTCTTTTCAAGAAAGTTTGAGTTAAACCTACAATCTTAAGTAAAATGAGTCTTGTACCTGGTACTGAGTCACTGGTAACACTGAAAATACTCAGCCCCAAACTGTTTTCCTTTCATTTGGTAATGCAAACAACAGTAAAATGATCAAGTGCCTGATAGCTCTGGAACACAGGTTTAAAATAAACAGTGTGCTGAAATTGATCTAAGGTGCTGGTACATCAGTTCAGTTCAGTTGCTCAATCGTGTCCAACTCTTTGTGACCCCATGGACTGCAGCATGCCAGGCTTCTCTGTCCATCACCCACTCCCAGAGCTTGCTCAAATTCATGTCCATCGAGTTGGTGATGCCATCCAACCATCTCATCCTCTGTTGTCCCCTTCTCTTCCTGCCTTCAATCTTTCTCAGCATCAGAGTCTTTTCCAGTGAGTCAGTTCATTGCATCAGGTGGCCAGAGTATTGGAGTTGCAGCTTCAGCATCAGTCCTTCCAATGAATAGTTAGGACTATTTCCTTTAGGATGGGCTTCCCTGGTGGCTCAGAGGTTAAAGTGTCTGCTTCCAATGCGGGAGACCTGGGTTCGATCCCTGGGTGGGGAAGATCCCCTGGAGAAGGAAATGGCAATCCACTCCAGTATTCTTGCCTGGAGAATCCCATGGACAGAGAAGCCTAATAGGTTACAGTCCACGGGGTCGCAAAGAGTCGGACAAGACTGAGCGACTTCACCTTCCTTCACCTTCCTTTAGGACTGACTGGTTTGATCTCTTTGGTACATATTCCCTGCTACAGCTCCTCTACTAAACCATTACCTGATGGTCTAGAATCTGTTGGCATTCTTCATGTAGCGGTTTGCTTGCACATGCTTGAGGTACCAACTAGTCACCCCATGCCTGGAAGTTCCCAGTTAATCATGTTAGCAGGTGAAAAATGAGATTGGCTTTCCACACTTGGGACTGTAGAATGTTCTATACAAACAGATTTTCAGCACTCTCAGGCTGCGCAGATGAAATCTAAGTGATTACTGAGCCCAAAGCACAATTTTCCCTCTGCTCCTCTCTTCCTTGGTCATCACCGGTCACCACAACAGTCATAAGAACCAAGGGAGGACCAGAATAAGTGGAGACTCAGGATGCTGGGGTGTGAAGAGACCTCCTGGGGAAGGAGAGCCCAGAAAAGCTCTTTTTTGAGGGTTAGTTGCCATGAGGCAGATGGGGAAACCAAAAAAGTATGGCTGGAGGAAAAGAGAGGAAAGATGGTGCCACACATGAGGGAGTTGATGTTCTGGGGAGCAGATAGTCCAGGGTAGAATCAGCATGAAGAAACGAGGGGAGAATTAAAAAGGGAGCCAGGGCTTTGGATAAACATGCAAAGGGTAGATGCAATGATTTTCGTGACTTGGTGCAGTAAACAGTCCTCAGTCAGTGAGGAACGAGTATGGGCTGAGAAAGGCAAAGTGAAAACTACAGATGTTGTGCAGAAAGAAAGTAGAGCTGCCTCAAGAGTAACTGGAAAGTTGTGTATCCTTGAGAGGAAGCTCATCCGGAGAACTCTACAAATATAATTCAGTCGAATTCTCTGCTGTCCACATTCAGAGAGCAGAGGGCGGAAAGAGATAATTGCCCAATAAATCATCCTTCTCAGGCACATTTTCTCTTCTCTGGAACACTGTAAGAAGTTGGAGACATTGGGAGGTTATGAAATTGCTCCCTGTTCTTCCAATATTCTGGCCATGTTCCTGAGTAGCCTACTTCCTTCCTCCTCTTTCCTAGCTTTCTGGTGACATATTTAGACACGCCTGCCTTCTTCAGCTTCACCCTGGTTTTGCCCAGCTCATCTGTAGTGCCATCTTTTCGCCAGAGATGATTTACATGCATTTCTGTTTCTCTGCCCTTGCCTCCCTTGCTATTTTGTGCAGGCAGGACACAGGTTGTTTTTTTTTTTTTTCCCCTCTCAGCTGATTTTCCTTTAGGATTGATCTCCCAAAGAGAAAGTGGCATTGAGAGAATTTCCTTCAGTCTGCTTCCCCTCCAGGTCATGCCTCGATGGCTGTAACCTCATTTTAGCCTGAAAACAAGGTTGATTCATGTCTAGGAGACAAAGATCACAGACGGAGGCCAAATCAAAATGTACTGTCCATCAGTACTGAAAACTCTGGTTCTTTAGATGCCATCTCATACTGCCTAAAAATAAGCCTGCATTGATCCTGACCTCGCAGTTGGTATTTCCCCCTCTTCAATTTTGCCAATAGTGAAACAATTAAAGATCACTACACTGGAGAGAAGCTGTGTTTGTGTTGGAATGTAACAAAGTACGTCTTGGAGATAATGTCTTTTAACCCAATTATAATAACTTCACTCCCCTAGGAATTCAGTTATCACTGAAAGTGTTCTGAATTTCCATCAACTTCCCCGTTGTACGTATCTCATCTGATTTCTCCTTGTCCTCATCCACACAGGCCAGATTGCCCTCATTACTCCTCCATTGGTGCTCCGTGCTCGTTCATTGTCTTGTCAGAATTCCTTGCTCTTTGCCTGCCTAGTGTCTCTTCATTTGCCATGTTCCAAGTTAATCCACTTTCTCTGTGAACCTCTCCAACCCCCATTTATCTTCTTTTCTGCAAATTATTATAACACTCAAGTGTTTTGAGGGTCAGTATAACATGTTGATTAAGAGCAAAGGTTGGGGAATCAAAACGTGTGGCTTTGAATCCTGGATCTGCAATTTATTAGCTGTATAACCTTGGGAAAGTTATATAGATTCTCTGTGCTTCACTTTTTCCCATCAGTAAAGTGGAGGTCATAATGTATTCTACTTCATTGGATGGTGGGAGAATTTAATGAGGTATTCTAATTAGGGCACTTAGTGCATGCATATTTAGAGTGATTTCTTTCTGTCTGTCACAATTTGTGTTCTGTATTTTTGTTCAGTCATATATTACACAACAGAAGCAGAGGTCATCTTTTATTCTCTTTAGCCATCCCTATCAGTGCCAAGAGAAAATTAAGAACAAAGAGGCATATAACCACCTGGTTATGGATTGATTGTGTCAATTAAATTAAAATGTCTTTTCTAATATCCCAAATGGCAAGAAAAATTCACCATGAATGTTAGTCTATGAGTGACTTATACTAACAAGAGTGTTACTGAATCTTATGAACAACCCTAAGCCCTAGACAGAAGTCAAGAGGAAAATGAGCACCTAGACCCCTTACCGATTCAGAATTTGAATTTTTGTCCACAGCCCACACCGCTGCCACCACAGGGGTGAGGCAGCACCCACTTATCTCTGACTTGTGTTTGAACCAAGAAAAGAAAGTAATTTGTAAACTAGGTCAACAGAATGTGTAAACTAGGACCACAAATCGGGGATTGCAATAAAAGTGGAAAAAACTCAGCTTTGGTGTTTGATAGGAATCATTTCTTTCATTTTTTTTTTTCTTAAATGTTCAAGGATTTTGTTGTCCTTAGCTTTATATCTGAATTACAAAAATTTCATGCGTTAAACTAGCCACCCTTTTCCAAAAATTTCGACTGAGAACTAAGTTGTTACTCTCATTGCAACAAAGAGGAATAAGAAGCCCTTCTTGATTATTAAGTCATCATTTTATATTTTAATAATATAAGATTATTTGCCATATTCCTGAATTGCATGGCTCCAAACACAGGATTAGAAACATAGTGTATGTGTGTAAACATATTTTTTATTATTCTCACAACAGGTCACTTTGACTAGTCATATTTTGATATTCCAATGTTATTCTTCGGTGTGCTTTTCAGAAACAGGAAGAGATAGTCCAGGCTGAGACCTCTACATAAGTAGAGGCCCACTTCTGTGGCTGCCTCCGCTGTTGCTGCTACTGAGTCGCCTCAGTCGTGTCCAACCCTGTGCGACCCCACAGACGGCAGCCCACCAGGCTCTCCCGTCCCTGGGATTCTCCAGGCAAGAACACTGGAGTGGGTTGCCGTTTCCTTCTCCAATGCATGAAAGTGAAAAGTGAAAAGTGAAAGTGAAGTCGCTCAGTCATGCTCGACTCTTCGCAACCCCATGGTCTGCAGCCTACCAGGCTCCTCTGTCCATGGGATTCTCCAGGCAAGAGTACTGGAGTGGGGTGCCATTGCCTTCTCCTTACTTCTGTGGAAATAGTACCTACACATCAGCAAACCATCCTTCGGACTACCCAAAAATGGAGAGAAGATTGAGCAAAAAGCATGAGTTGATCAAAGCGTGAAAAGTTGCATGGATCTTCTGCTGTGTGGGGACAACTGATGTCATTTTCTCATTTTCTTCATGATAGGGATGGAGAGAGTTTAGGGGTAGGGATGATGTAGACTCTAGAAGTACAATAATCATATAGACTTGATGGATTTTTTAGAAGCTAACCACAGTCTATGGAGGTGATCCAGCCTGGAGTGATTATTACATGTATCTGAGTTAGGGTCTGCAAGGGCAGATAGTGGGCAAAAGAGAGTGTTAAGTTGGGAGAGAGATGGAGATTTGGTAACACAGCTACTAGCATAATTGCTTAAATAATTCTGTTATTTGAACTTCCCTGGTGATCCGGTGGTTAAGAATCTGCCTGCCAATGCAGGGGACATGGGTTCAGTCCCATGTCAGGGAAGATTCCACATGTGTCGGGGCAACTAAGCCCCCAAGACCCAATCACTGAGCCCTTGTGCTGCAGCTACTGAAACCCAAATGCCTAGATCCCATGCTCTGCAATGAGAGAAGCCACTGCAGTGAGGAGTCCATGCACCCCCGCTAAAGAGTAGTCCCCACTTGCCACAACAGCACAGCTGAAAATGAATAAAATAAAAAAGGAAATAATTCCATTGTCTGAAGACACCTGTTATGACAATTTCCTCCTGTATAAGAGTAGTGAGAGTACATCTAGGATACACACAGGCTGAGTTCATATAGGATTCTACAACCATGTTTCTTAGTCTCACTGAAGAATCAAGCAATTTAAATTTTATATGTATATATATGTGAAATGAGAAAAGGTTAAATATGAAGTAGATAGTAAGTGTAAATAGATACAAATATACATATAGTTGTACTTCCCAGGTGTCTCGGTGGTGGAGAACCCACCTGCCAATGCAGGAGATACAAGAGATGTGGGTTCAATTCTGTGTTGGGAGGATCCCCTGGAGGAGGGCATGGCAACTGGCTCCAGTATTCTTGCTTGGAGGACTCTCTGGGCAGAGGAGCCTGGTGGGCTACAGTCCATGGGATCATAAGAGTCAGACACACACACACACACACACACACACACACACACATATTAGTAAATCCCAGTGACTCCCATGTGACTCATACTTTTACTGAATATGTCAATTTCCATATTTTTACATGGATATTATTTGGAAGAGGAAGGCTATATAAAATTGAAATGATTTTTCTAAGCAAGTTTAACCAAACAACTGATATAAAACAAACTTCATCTAAGAAAAGCATGCTGCTCCTTGGTGCACTGAATTCTGTTTTAGAACAATTTATTTTCTATGGACTATGCCATGGAACCCTCAAATACCACAACAGTTTTAATGTAATTCCATTTTTTTTTAATTTTTATTTTTACTTTATTTTACTTTACAGTACTGTATTGGTTTTGGCATACATTGACATGAATCTGTCATGGGTGTACATGAACTCCAAATCTAGATTTTTGATGTTAGTTTAACTTTCGTTCAGAGCTAATCTCATTTTTCTTTTAGAATGCACACATCAAGACACTTTTCTATTGAAAATGTTTCCAGAGGCCACATAGAAAATTCCATTTCTGCTCTTTCTCTCCTTGTTCAACCTTATTCCTTGACCTAAATACACTCAGTCCTGCTGGACTCTAAGATTCAGAACATCTGTCTGCCCCTTTTGCAGATTGCCTCTGGAGGCTCAGCCTTGCTCTCGACTGTGTGTTGCTAACCACAGTAGACGCCATGAAGTCATCTCGTTTCCCTACAGGTCCCCGATGGCCTGATTGTCAGTGACATCACATTATGCTCTTATGACCACTCACTGCTATGACACATTGAGGTTTTCTGGTATTAACTTATGGAGCCAGTGATGTTTGTGAAATTCAGTTGGGTGTGCAGCTATCTTTGGTTTATAATCCTGTCTTTGGAAATGTTTTCCTCTTTAAGGTTTTCAGAATTCCAGATCCCCCCAAAATCATAATGCTTGTTATGACTGCTTATTGACATGCATTTTAGACCAGTAGTGGCCCAAGCTTAGACAGATGTGGTGTCAAACATCAGAAATACACCTCGCATGGCATTTTGTATCACCATGGAAATGCTGAGTAAATAACAATATCAATGGAGTAGTATTCTTTAACTATTGCTCAGTAACCTTCATCTGCTAAGTCCCTTCAGTCGTGTCCGACTCTGTGCGAACCCATAGGCGTCAGCCCACCAGGCTTCCCCATCCCTGGGATTCTCCAGGCAAGAACACTGGAGTGGGGTGCCATTTCCTTCTCCAATGCATGAAAGTAAGAAGTGAAAGTGAAGTCGCTCAGTCGTGTCTGACTCTTCGCCACCTCATAGACTACAGCCTTCCAGGCTCCTCTGTCCATGGAATTTTCCAGGCAAGAGTACTGGAATGGGGTGCCATTGCCTTCGAGTCATACTAAAATATGATGGAAACACACCTGAAATCACTTTTATGTGAGTGGACTTCCAGCACATCATATTATTATAATTTTCCTTGAATTAAAGAGCTAACTCTGACTTAGGATTCAGGTATCTTGCCTCACCAACTATTACTTCACAGATTCTCCCATTATCTTATTTCAGACAAGGACACAAACCCTGGTGATAGTGGAAATTCTAATAGTTGGAATAGGCATGATGTGGTTTGCATTGTGGAGATGAAGCTCAGGTGCTTTTAGTATAGAAAGAGGCTGTTGCCAGCTAAGAGGGACTTCATCAAGCTGATTACAAGTCCATGGAAGAACAAGAATTCCAAAGGGCAAAAGCACATCTGACATGGGTTTTTGAAGGTGGTCTCAAAGATATAGGGGAAAGCACAGTGTGTTTGAAAGGGAAGAGCAGAGATATGGAAGAACAGTGTAGTGCAATGGTTCCTTGCTTTCAGGTAAGGGCAAGGGCGGGTGAAAGCTGAAGGGGCTAATCCTGCAGAGTCACAGAGTGCAAGGGCTTTTGAGATTATGGTAAATCAAAGGATAAAGAAATTAAAGAGAAAGAATGAGCTACATAAGTAGGTTTGTGAAATTGAGGATGGTTCTAAACCAGCTTGTTGAGCTCAGAGAAATGCAGTAATTCCTAGTGAGGAGGAAAATGAATAGATACTCAAGTTGGATCGATTTTTTTATTTCATTGTCTGTTTTTACTTTTGTGCTGTAGGACAGGAACCTAATTCTTTCATATGCTGGTCTGTATAAAGATAAACTGAGTCTCCACTTGTTTATATATAGAGTCTAAAGTCCAAGGAGATATTGACTGCTCAGTACTTTGGAGCTCTTTGGAAGGGCATGTAAGTGCATATTCATTTAGTGGAGTAACTGTTCCTTGTTTCAACAAAACCAAACCAAATCCAAATAACTAAAAGATTAAAAACAATGTTCAAAGATGTGGAATTAAACAATCAGGGTCAAAACTAAACACCTCATGAAGCCAGAAGCTGTCTCTCTCTCTTTCTGCTGTCGGCACCAAGCCCAGCGCCTGGCACATCTTACACTGTTATGGGTTTGATGAGAAATGATTCTGAAAATGGCTTTAAAAAATTAGCTTTTGGGGGGAAGTTGGGAAGAATTGGATTCGTCAAAGTCATTTAATACGTGGAGTTAGTCATGCTGAACGTCAATTTTGTTTCATCAGAGTAGAAATAAAATCATCTGTCATTGTTTTGCACTTTCTAGCGTGCGCTAAACCTGATATGCAGTGCTGTTTAAGCTGTTGAGTGTGGGCTGGATCTAGTGATTTGCTGCTGCTGAATAGATTGTGGCAAGAGTGTTGGGATGGCTTTTCTGAGTTTAGGTTACAAGAGGATTGTGACCTCTTTTGTGGTGCTCTCTGGCACTCTCTCTAGGGTTACTTGTCCTAGGGGAAGTGTGCTGCCTGGATGTGGGTAGTTCTGTGGAGATACCCACATAGCATTGAAAGGAATTGAGGCCCTTAGTCCAAAGTGCATGAGGGTGTTGAGCTTGGCTCCAACAATGCAAGAGAGCTGGAAAGCTAATCCTTCAGCCCTAACTGGGACTTGGGATGGCCATAAATAACCCCGGTTGATCCCTGGATTGTAACCTTATAGAGACTTTGAATCTAAGGTACCCAGCTAAACTATACCTAGATACCCAACCCACAAAAATATGCAAAATACTAAATGTTTGCTATATTAAGAAGCTAAGTTTTGGGGTGACCTGTTATGTAACAATAGATAATGAATACACTGTTAAATAAAAAGGAAAAAATGCTTGGGCAAAATGGTTCAAAACTAGAGGTGTTTTTCCCCTAACAGTTTCTACTAATATTTTTGATGAGGGTCCTAAAGAGACAGAGAGAGAGAGAGAGAAAGAGAAGTAGGAGAGAGAGAAGGGGGTGGGGTGGGAGAAGGAGAGGAGAGCTTGACTCTGTCTATCCTTCTATTCCATCAAGGACTCTAACTTTTATCTTCCCTGTCTTCTGAGATAGCAGGGTTGAGATGCTGAATTGAATGTATACTGGCTTTCAAATGTGTCATCAAATACATAAGACAGTTATATAAAATAATACAAAAATTATAAGAAATTGTAGCATTCTCAATGAATAAGAGATGGCACACGAATGCTTTCAAGAGTATTTAGAAAAACGTAAAAATATCTTAAGAAAGTGAAGCAGACTGAATTTACATTGTTATAAGAATTATTATATATAATTTCATTTTGTTATTGTTTTTATAGTAATTTGTTTATACTAATAATTGCAAATATTTGCTAATGTATGTAAACTTTTTTCATGGCTCTGTTTTGGAAATTTATATTGCATTTCACCTGCCTGTATGTTTATTATAGTTTCTATCTCATCAAAGATAGGAACAACATTTTGCAGGCTTTAGTGATACCAGGGAGTTCAGCTATCTTTAAAGTGATATTCTATTCATGAGGATATACTGTCTGAGAGCATATTGAATTTTATTAACCATGTCTCCTAAACTTCTGAAACTTCTTAGGATAAGGAGAAATATTTTGTTTTTTTTCTTTATTCTTGCCACATATGGTAACTTTCTGAATCCTTTATTTTTATGGCATGCCATTTAAATATGAATATTTTAGAAGTTAATTGTAAAGAACAAAAATATGATAGCTGTGAAAATACACCGAAGCCAGTTTTATCTTTTTAACCAAAGACAGAATCTGAAGAAAAGTTCATTTTCTTTTTCTCCTCCTCATGATAACCAATCAGTTAAGTTCAGTTCAGTCACTCAGTCGTGTCCGACTCTTTGCGACCCCATGAATTGCAGCACGGCAGGCCTCCCTGTTCGTCACCATCTCCCGGAGTTCACTCAGATTCACGTCCATCGAGTCCGTGATGCCATACAGCCATCTCATCCTTGGTCGTCCCCTTCTCCTCCTGCCCCCAGTCCCTCCCAGCATTAGAGTCTTTTCCAATGAGTTAAGTCTTCTCATGAGGTGGCCAAAGTACTGGAGTTTCAGCTTTAGCATCAGTCCTTCCAAAGAAATCCCAGGGTTGATCTCCTTCAGAATGGACTGGTTGGATCTCCTTGCAGTCCAAGGGACTCTCAAGAGTCTTCTCCAACACCATAGTTCAAAAGCATCAATTCTTTGGTGCTCAGCCTTCTTCACAGTCCAACTCTCACATCCATACATGACCACAGTAAAAACCATAGCCTTGGCTAGGCGGACCTTAGCCGGCAAAGTAATGTCTCTGCTTTTGAATATACTATCCAGGTTGGTTATAACTTTTCTTCCAAGGAGTAAGCGTCTTTTAATTTCATGGCTGCAGTCACCATCTGCAGTGATTTTGGAGCCCCCAAAAATAAAGTCT
>SJYX01011824.1:410868-421919 GCA_006410675.1 Oreotragus oreotragus
CTGGAGTTTCAGCTTTAGCATCATTCCTTCCAAAGAAATCCCAGGGTTGATCTCCTTCAGAATGGACTGGTTGGATCTCCTTGCAGTCCAAGGGACTCTCAAGAGTCTTCTCCAACACCACAGTTCAAAAGCATCGATTCTTCGGCGCTCAGCTTTCTTCACAGTCCAACTCTCACATCCATACATGACCACAGGAAAAACCATAGCCTTGACTAGGCGGACCTTAGTCGGCAAAGTAATGTCTCTGCTTTTGAATATACTATCCAGGTTGGTTATAACTTTTCTTCCAAGGAGTAAGCGTCTTTTAATTTCATGGCTGCAGTCACCATCTGCAGTGATTTTGGAGCCCCCAAAAATAAAGTCTGGCACTGTTTCCACTGTTTCCCCATCTATTTCCTATGAAGTGATGGGACTGGATGCCATGATCTTTGTTTTCTGAATGTTGAGCTTTAAGCCAACTTTTTCACTCTCCACTTTTACTTTCATCAAGAGGCTTTTTAGCTCCTCTTCACTTTCTGCCATAAGGGTGGTGTCATCTGCATATCTGAGGTTATTGATATTTCTCCTGGCAATCTTGATTCCAGCTTGTGCTTCTTCCAGTCCAATGTTTCTCATGATGTACTCTGCATAGAAGTTAAATAAGCAGGGTGACAATATACAGCCTTGACATACTCCTTTTCCTATTTGGAACCAATCTGTTGTTCCATGTCCAGTTCTAACTGTTGCTTCCTGACTTGCATACAGATTTCTCAAGAGGCAGGTTAGGTGGTCTGGTATTCCCATCTCTTTCAGAATTTTCCACAGTTTATTGTGATCCACACAGTCAAAGGCTTTGGCATAGTCAATAAAGCAGAAATAGATGTTTTTCTGGAACTCTGCTTTTTCCATGATCCAGCGGATGTTGGCAATTTGATCTCTGGTTCCTCTCCCTTTTCTAAAACCAGCTTGAACAATGATAACCAATGGGTCTTTATAATTACCTATAGTCACTGTACTATTATCTACAGACGTTTAAAAAAAACTTTTTATTTTGTGCTTAAGTATAGCCTATTGACAATGTGATAGTTTCAGGTGGACAGCAAAGTGACTCAGCTCTACATATATGTGTATCTATTTTCCTCCAAATTCCTCTCTCACCCAGGCATCTACATATCTTTTTTTTTTAAATTTATTCAGTGAAGGATTTCCAAGTTCACCTGTTCCATGAAGATCTTATAGAAATAGTCAATATCGTTATCCCTTAAACTGGTAGAATTATTTATAGTTCACAAAGCATTTTCATGAGCATCATTCCATAGTGCCACCTAGTTCCATTCCACAGTGGCCCTGAAATTAGGCGGGACATTTACTGTTATTTTATAGAGGAGTAAATTCAAGCTAAGAGAATTTAAGTGACTCTCCTAGTCAAGGGGTTAGAAAGTGGTATGCTTGGGTCCTGAATCTATACACTAACACTCAGTCCAGATTCCACAGTTTGTTTCTGTTTTATAAATTCTTGACAGATGTAATCACTCCAAATTTATGAATAATGTCAAAAATGTTGAATGACTTAGATAAGTGCATGAACATTCAAATGGCTCAGCTTAATTGTGAAAGGAATAATACCAGTTAAACCAGGAGACTATGTTTTACTTATCTGCAGCTGTCAATTAAGTGTAGTAAAATTCTTTTTTGTTGTTCAGTTGCTAATTTGAACCTGACTGTTTGTGACCCCATGGACTGTAGCACACCAGGCTCCTCTGTCTGCCACTATCTCCTGGAGTTTGCTCAAATTCATGTCCATTGAGTCGGTGGTGCTATCTAATCATCTCATCTGCCACCCTCTTCTCCTTTTGCCCTCGATCTTTCCCAGCTTCAGGGTCTTTTCCAGTGTGTCAGCTCTTTGCATCAGGTGGCCAAAGTGTTGGAGCTTCAGCTTCAGTCCTTCCAATGAATAGTCAAGTAAAATTATGCAAGTCCTACTAATGGGATATATCCCCCACACTTATTTCCACTTGGGTTTATGGTCCAACTTAACAAGTGATAAGGTCAGCACCTTTGATTTCAGCTTAAAGTACATTTTGTATTAGAGGCCTTGGCACCCTTGTTATCCCATACTGGAGAACATCCAGTTAAAATCCAGTCTACAACTTGATGATTGCTTTATCTACAATAAGAAGTCGTTTGCACAAAGATGCACTTGACTAACTGCTTTGAAAGATCTGAGAACTGGGTAAAGTCTGACCCAGTGGAGACTTGGATGTTTGCGCTATCCTGCCTCCTCTGCTTCTCCACTCTCTTCCCATTATTAGAAATTGATGTGTGTGTTACCTGACTGTCTGACTTTGAGACTGTGGTTTAATTTTCTAATGTGGATCACTGGGTCATAGATTATTGATCTTGATTGCTAGAGGAGTCCTACTGGCTGAACAATAAAGAATTTCATTCTAATGTGAACATTTTAGGTGTTCAGCAAATATTTGTTAAAAATAAATTAATAAATTCATGCTTTCATATTGGAAATGTTCAAAACCCAGAGAAAACGTAATTTACACTTTCCCAGGGCTGGGCCTGTTACTTTCTTTATGAGAATTTCCTTGAAGAGTTTGTTAAGCACAGGCTTGAATATCCTTCACATTTGGGGTCCTTGTGTCCTGATCAGCAGTGGAAAAACTTCTGCAGCGTGGTGACAGGGCCATGGAAGTGCTCCCAGTGGGTCTCTGGAGGAGCCATGCTTTGTGCAGAGGTAGGGGTGAATTCTGGGCTCAGAAGCGCCTGGGTCAGCCAACAGTTTTGATCAGTTACCCAGGAGGCAGTGATTGAGTGGAAAGCACCAAGGTTAATTTGTTGATGAAAATTATAATTCAGCATTTACATTTTCAAAGTACTTTATGATTGCTAATGAGTGTTCTTCAAAGTGGGTCTGGGAAGAATGTCAGAATCTTTGTCCTCACTGTACAAAAGAGGAAACTGAGACACGTTCAGTGGCTCACTCACAGTGGCCCAGGCAAGTTCACTGTGGAGGAGGCTTGGTTAAACTTTAGGAAATAGCTGTCTACACTGGGCTCAAAGTCTGCCCAGGGGGGTTGACTCATCTTTGGGCTTTGTTGTTTAAATATTGGTTGATTTTGATCTGAGATCTTCTAATGACTATCCTTACTACTGAAGTGAAGTGAAGTCACTCAGTCGTGTCCAACTCTTTGTGACGCTGTGGACTGTAGCCTACCAGGCTCTGTGGTCCACGGGATTTTCCAGGCAAGAATACTGGAGTGGGCTGCCATTTCCTTCTCCAGGGAATCTTCCCAACCCAGGGATCAAACCCGAGTCTCCTGCACTGCAGACAGACACTTTACCGTCTGAGCCGCTAGAGAAGCCCCTACTACTATTGAAGGATGTGAAGCAAATGTGGCACTGACTGGGAATGAACTGCTTTGATCTGTCCAGGACTGTGACTGTGTAAATTCTGCTCATGAAGGTTATTTCCGGGTTCTGCATCTTTGCTTTCACTTTCCAACACATCTCTCAAGAAACCTTTTCCTACAAGTCTTCTCTCTGAGATAAATTCATGTTCATATTAATCCCACTTTCAGATTTTTATTGACTTAAAGTGGAATATCATATGCATTTTTTCTTGCTACAAGGAAATAAATCAACTGTTCTTCCCTAATTAGTGCTTATGGGAGACCCAGACCTTCAAAAGCTCTTTGAGCCATGTTGTTGAGGACATTTCTTCCTCAGTAATTCTCCAAGACATTGTGCAGATGCAGATCTTAATTTTTACATTTACAACATTCTAAAGGATGCTTTCTCTGGCACTTTCTAGGAAAATTTTCACTACTTTATCTCTCTACAGTCTTACACCATACCTGTCTAATCATTAATTCTTAGTAGTAAATGCTTGTTAGTAGAAGAACAAATTTAAGTCACATTTTTTCCTTTTTTAACAAGAGGCTATAAGCTCTTTGCTTCTTTCCAGTAAGGAGTAATAGATATAGAGTAAGACAGAGGGAAAATAGGAGGAAGAAGAAAAGGAACTGAAATAAAGAGTTTCAGCATGCTGTGTACTGTCTTACATAATCTCATATGTTCTCATTAATAACTGTTTTGTGGATAAAGAAATGATAGGAGAGAAAAGGGAGGTGGGGAAGAAATAGGGAGATACAAACTGTACTAGTCTTCCAGGTGCAAATATGTCCAACATTTTTAGTTTTAATTATAATAAAACAAAGTTATCTTCACGGTGAAAAAAATCATCTTTTCCCCAGCCAAACCCTATGAAGGTCAGTGCCAATAGGGGAATTATCTGGAAGCTGGTTTCAAGGAGCTCAGTCTAAAACCTGTGGGTGAGCCAATATTCCATCCCCAAGAGCGTCCCAGATTTTTTTAGTGTGGTTTTTAATAACTGGAGAAGGGGGTGAGGATTGTTTTCCCAATTCCTGGCTGGCACATTACCTATTTTCTATTTTTCATTTATAATAGTCCAAACCATACAGTCTCTTCTGGGAACATTTAGATATCAGCTCTTGGAATTTTCTAAGGAGAGGATTAGTCACAGTTCCACCATAGAGGTACTTCAGGAGAAAACAGTCTTTGGTAATTGAGGAGTTACACAAATGCCTTATATCAATGGAGGCTGTATATTATGAGATAACTATGATGTATTAGCCATTGTATAAGAGCATGAATCAGAGATCTAAGTTCAGTGTCTGTATCTGCCACTTACTAGCTATTTAGAACAAGTTACTGGATTCTTTGTACTTCAGTTTCTTCACTGTTTTATAAACACAGAGGCTATTACTTACATTAGAGATGTTATGAAGGCTAAAAAATAAAGTACTAAAAATGATCATTGAATTGGAGAAGAGGAGGAAATAGACAAAGCACAAGAAAATTCTTTCTTAGAGAAAAATGTCAACTAATAAGTGTGGAAGGAATGATAAAATTAGAAAATCACCATTCTGTAGTCCCCAGTGTAGTTGTTTCAGGTATGAGTATGATCAGTGCGTGCTAAAGCCACTGGGTGAGAGATGCTGAGGAATACGATATTCATTGTAAACCCTGGAGAGTAAGTTGACAATGGAGAGGTCAGGTAGTCACCACCTTTACCAGCTGGTGAAACTTAGCATGACTCCTGGAGGAAAAAACTGACATTACAGTTGACCCTGGTTCTGCCTCCATGGATTTAACCAACCGAGGACTGAAAATATTCAGGGAGAAACAGTCCAGAAAGGTCCCCAAAGCAAAACTTGATTTGCTATGTGCTAGCAACTGTTAACAAAACATTTACATTGTATATATAACAATTTACATAGTACTTACCTTATATTAGATATTATAAGCAACTAGAGATGATTTAAAGTATATGGGAGGATATATGTAGGGTATAAACAAATACTATACCATTTTATATAAGGGACTTAAACATCTGTGGAGTTTGGTATACTCAGAGGTGCTAGAACCAATCCCTCCAGGATACCGAAGGATGAGTATATATGCTACTATATAATAAAACCTGAGGTACCCAGTACCATCTATGAATTATTCTGGTCAAAAATGTTTAATCTAGATCTAATCAAACCTCTAACCTAACTTCTAGTTTCAGAAATACAGGAGATGGAGGTACAAACTAAGGTGTACTATGAGAAAACAACGAGAATGTGTATAAGAGAATTGGACCTGAATGCTTCAGAATGTTCAATAGCATGAAAACAAAGACAAGAAAGGGGACTGATCTAGACTGAAAGATAACAAAGAGCTATCACAACTCATGAAATATATGAAACAGCAACAAAAGTGTCAGTAGCAAATGAGCTGTAAGATGCTATTTTTTAGTTACAGATAATTAGGAAAATATATGTAACAATTGGATATAGGTGGTATTTATGGAATAATTTTTAATCTATAAAATTTGATAATTAAATTTTTTCCTAGGTATAATAATGATATTTTGTATATTTAAGAATATCTCTATATATACATGTATAAAAGTGAAAGTGAAAGTGAAAGTGAAGTCGCTCAGTCGTGTCTGACTCTTTGCGACCCTGTGGACTGTAGCCCGCCAGGCTCCTCTGTCCATGGGATTCTCCAGGCAAGAATACTGGAGTGGGTTGCCATTTTCTTCTCCAGGGGATCTTCCCAACCCAGGGATCGAACCTGGGTCTCCTGCATTGCAGGCAGACGCTTTATCCTCTGAGCCACCAGGGAAGCATACTGAGAGGATTTGCACTGCATATATTTAGTTCAGTTCAGTTCAGCCGTGTCTGATTTTTTGCAACCCTATGGACTGCAACATGCCAGGCCTTCCTGTCCATCACCAACTCCCGGAGTTTACCCAAACTCATGCCCATTGAGTTAGTGATGCCATCCAACCATTTCATCCTCTGTCATCCCCTTCTCCTCCTGCCTTCAATCTTTCCCAGCATCACGGTCTTTTCAAATGAGTCAGTTCTTGGCATCAGGTGGCCAGCGTATTGGAGTTTCAGCTTCAATGTCAGTCCTTCCAATGAATACCCAGCACTGATCTCCTTTAGGATGGGCTGGTTGGATCTCCTTGCAGTTCGAGGAACTCTCAAGGTTCTTCTCCAACACCACAGTTCAAAAGCATCAATTCTTTGGTGCTCAGCTTATTTTATAGTCCAACTCTCACATCCATACATGACCACTGAAAAAACCACAGCCTTGGCCAGACAGACTTTTGTTGGCAAAGTAATGTCTCTGCTTCTTAATATGCTGTCTAGGTTGTTCATAGCTTTTCTTCCAAGGAGTAAGGATCTTTTAATTTCATGGCTACAATCATCATCTGCAGTGATTTTGGAGCCCCTCAAAATAGTCTGCCACTGTTTCCCCATTTATTTGCCATGAAGTGATGGGATCAGATGCCATAATCTTAGTTTTCTGAATGTTGAGCTTTAAGCTAACATTTTCACTCTACAAACTAATTTCCCACATTAATTCCTGTTTTAATGCCATGAGCTCAACTTGTTTCCTCAGAGTTCTGGGCATACCTTTTAAAAATAACACTCAGTATCCTGACATTATACATTCTCTCCATTTCAACTCAAATCCATTTTCAAGCTGTTCCTTTTTCATGCAATCTTTTCAAGGACCTGAAACCTACCTTGATCACTTTCTTGGTCTTGCAGCTCCTACAAACAGCACCATGCGTTTTAAACCAATTTTTTTCATTAGTAAAGGTGCCTTATTTCTTTCTCAAGAGGATTTTTTGCTCATTGAGATCATTAGTGACAATTAATTAAAAAAAAATCTAACAGAGCTCTTACAAGAATTCTCCATTTAACAGTAACTTGAAAAACTACTGACTAGATAATTTATCATGTCATTGATTGAAATCAATTAGATTATACAATATTTTGTCATTAAATGTAGAGAACTTAGATGTATGAATTTGGCTAAGTGTTTAATATTATACATATATAGTTTTCTTAATATTTTTTCTCTTTACCAAAACATTTGTGTCTCTAATTTCCTTTGATTGTGCTTTCTTCTACCATAGAAATAATAATGATATTAGATTAACTGACAAAAGGAACACATAAAATATGTCACTGTCAACATTAAAACATGAGAATGACTCCTGTTCCTTAGATACATTTGCTAGCGGTGACATAAGACTCACAGATAAAAGGGCTTAAAGAACTGTTTTCAGACTTGGCTGCACAATGGAATCACCTGGTGAGCTTTAACAACGTCGATACAGTAAGTCCCCTACATGTGAAACTTCAAGCTCGCGTGTCCAGTAACATAAGTTAGTTCACGTGCCTGGGGTACATGGTCACATGCATGCACTCTCTACAAGTGGTTGTGCCTTTGTGCACATTATTGTACACTGCTGCATTGAATACAGAATACAGTATCTTTATTTCAAGCCCACGGGGTCCAAAAGCAAGTGTAAAAGCAAGGGTGAAATAGCTGGCACGACTGTGCTTTTCAAGGTATTGTAGAGTAAGGCTTAAAATGTTTTACTTTTTTGTGTTTGCTTTTTATGTATATATTATTTGTGTGAAAAGTGTTATAAATTTATTACTGTACAGTACTGTATAGCCAAGCCAATTGTGTAAGATGGCTACCTGGGCTAACATTTTTGGACTTAGAAACAAACTAGGCTTACGAACATGCTTTCATAATGGAATGTGCTTGTATGTAGGGGACTTAGGTTAATGTGTCAGCATGCTAAAAAGCAGAGATATTACTTTTCTGACAAAGGTCCACCTTGTCAAAGCTATGGTTTTTCCAGTAGTCATGTCTGGATGTGAGAGTTGGACTATGAAGAAAGCTGAGCACCAAAGAATTGATGCTTTTGAACTGTGGTGTTGGAGAAGACTCTTGAGAGTCCCTTGGACTGCAAGCAGATCCAACCAGTCCATCCTAAAGGAAATCAGTCCTGAATATTCATTGGAAGGACTGATCCTGAAGCTGAAACGCCAATACTTTGGCCACCTGATGTGAAGAACTGACCCATTTGAAAAGACCCTGATGCTGGGAAAGATTGAAGGCAGGAGAAGAAGGGGATAACAGAGGATGGCATGGTTGGATGGCATCACTGACTCAATGAACATGAGTTTGAGTAAGCTCTAGGAGTTGGTGAGGACAGGGAAGCCTGGAGTGCTACAGTCCAGGGGTAGCAAAGAGTCAGACACGACTGAGCAACTGAACTGAACTACGGTACCTGCATCTTAACCCCAGAGACCTCCATTTAATTCGATTGGCATATGCCTTGGCAACTGGATATTTAAAGTCAGTCAGATGAGTCTCGTGAGCAATTAGAAATAAGAACCATTGGTCAGAGGTTATTCTCCATTTAGCATCCACTCTTGTTCACTCTCCTCTCACTGCTTTGCTTTAGAAACACGCTACTTGCGTGGAGAGGCTTAAGGCCACTCTTTTGCCATTACTAGTAATACCTTTGACACATATATACCAGTAAGTGTGATAAAATGGAATTATTTTGAAAACTATTTTATGAAAATATCTTTCTATAATTTCAGCAGGCAGTAACAATATTCACATATTACTAGAAATAAGGTAATGATGAAAATATCTGCCTGGCAAAAAAAGAGAGAGGAAGAGAGAGCGAAAACAAGTTTACAGCTGCATTAATTAACTATAAAAGAAAATTACAGTTTCAAGTTGTATGTACCTGGTTGATGGCACCCAGCTCATCAGCAAAGCTGTTTACTTCTGACAGAAGCAGAGATATTATAGATCTTCTCAACAAGCTGCAACTTCCCAGCATTACCAGACTCTGCGAGACATAACGCTGCACCTGAAACTACAGATCAAGATAAGTAGGCTTCTACTTTCTGTCAAGTCAGGTCAGAATATATTTAATGGGCATTTTACTAAGATTTACTACTGAGCTCCCTGCTGTGGGGAGCACAGAAAGTGTCAACATAATTCTGGGTCAGTCTCAAGCAAAACTGTGAAGTAGATTATCACGATAGAAGCAATGAAATTTTATAGCAGTTAATATTTTGAAATGTGTGACAAGGTGCTAAAATGGAAGTTTTAGCTGAAGAACCAAAAGATCATATCCTTTAGATGATAGACGACATACAGAATGAATCAAGAGGATGACAAGACAAGACTCTCAGACCCTTAACCATTAAATATAGATATGGAGCTGTAGAGGTAGAGATGATAAAAAGGCAAAGAGGAAAAGGTTTGAAGATGTCTTTGGGAAGAGGCCCACCTCCACGCTGCAGAGGGACGGGTGTGGGTGTCTATTCTCCACAAATCAAAAGAGAGGTCATTTAGAGAGAGGAGAAAAAAATGTGGGACTCTGATTTTTCATCTAGAGGTAGCAAAAGAACTTATCATTCAATAAATTTCAAAGGACAGTGGGAGACAATAAACTGTATCCCTTATAGTTATTAGGAGAAATGCCACTTGATTATTATTCATATTAAGGTACATATAATTCATGACTCAATTTTCATTAAATCTTTTCTTTAATATACCTGGGAGAAAGGAGCCTTCAAGGAATATCTCAGAACATAAAAACAGAATCTACCTTGCATTGCTCTCTATGAGCTTAAAATCATATTGAGGAGACATTACTTTACTATATAAAATATTTAAGTGACAATGCTAAATAAATAATGCCATATGACACTAAAAAATGCCATCTGTGTCCTTTAGGATAAACACTTAATGTAAATATTTCTCAAATTGATATTTTAATAATATGCTTTAAAAGCTAATCAATGATACCAAGAAACTGAATAGATTATAGGCTTCAAAAAATGTCTATTATAAATCTAGATGTGTATAACTAGCTATTAATAATTTTCTAAATCAACTTATAAAATTTACAAATAAAACCACATCAATTTATTATCATAGGAAATCACAGTTATTTATCAGTTATTTCCTAATAACGTAATTAGCTAAGACTCCCATCTTTTGTAACTCTTTAATACCATTTATTCTATGTACCATTTTTTATAACATTTTTCTCTGTACCTGAAATAAAGAGTGCTCGTAACTAAGTTCTAAAAAACTTCTGTTGGGTATTTCATGGATGATGTAGTTTACTTACTATCTTTCCTTGATATCTAAACTTTAGGGGATAGCTTAAAGAGAAGATACATTTCACAATAAAATGGACTTTACACAGTGGGGATGAAGTGAAGGTATGACAGGCTGCAGCCTCTGGAGCCCAACACTTGCCTGAGTTAAATTCCAGCTCCACGCTTATTAACTTGTGCTAACAACTTATTAACCTTTTATTTCTCACCTCACACTCTTGAGAGCCCCTTGGACTGCAAGGAGATCCAACCAGTCCATTTGAAGGAGATCAACCCTGGGATTTCTTTGGAGGGAATGATGCTAAAGCTGAAACTCTAGTACTTTGGCCACCTCATGAGAAGAGTTGACTCACTGGAAAAGACTTTGATGCTGGGAGGGATTGGGGGCAGGAGGAGAAGGGGACGACCGAGGATGAGATGGCTGGATGGCATCACCGACTCGATGGACATGAGTCTGAGTAAACTCCGGAAGTTGGTGATGGACAGGGAGGCCTGGCGTGCTGCGATTCATGGGGTCACAAAGAG
>SJYX01011824.1:422087-517874 GCA_006410675.1 Oreotragus oreotragus
TGACTGAACTGAACTGAAGGCCCCCAATAAGTGTCCATTAAGTGTTAAATGTTACAATGTAGAATAATAATACAAAAGCATTGAAGGTTTGATGTTTAATTCATTGATGCTTGAGATGTTAAATACTAGAAATAAAATCATTTGTCTAGAGTTAACACAGTCCTTTTAGAGGACACCACTGAGAAGGAAAGTTCATCACAAAGGGTTTTTCCACTGTATGGCTCTGAAGTAAGACTGTCTCCTCAATGTGACTGAGATCTATACGAGAGCAAAGCCCAAGCATACAGCCATTAGGATGATTTAAAGTTCTGTGAATATTATTATAAAATGGTCTCTATTCTTCCTTTAATTTTAATTGACACATGCCCTGTTGTAAATGCAGGGAACTTTGAGAGAGGCTGAACTGGAGCCTGGGCTTGTACCATGTTATTAGGTGACTGCAGTAGAAACCAGAAAAAGGCTTGTCAACACCTCCACCATCCTTTCTACTCTATAGCGCCTCTTAGATATTTCAGGGACAGGAGGGCTAGAAATTAATTTCCCAGATTCCTCTGCAGTTAGGATCTCGGCTGTGATCTCAGCTCTGCCAGTTAGAGCACTCATTTGGGAACTGGATGCAACGGTGCCTTTTGGAATAAGAGAAGCAGGGCATGGGGCATGCACTTTGTTGGTGCAGTCTGTGGCAGAAGTGGCATGATTCTGGCTTATCTTGCAGCTGGTTCAGAGGGCTCCTTCATCTCCAGGTTCTTAAACCCAGTAGAAGCAGCAGGATACTATTCTGGTGACCCACTGGCTTAGGGAGTCATTCCTATTAACTCAAGGTTTCCCAAAGGTGCTTGGATCTATATATTCACCTGGAGGATTCACAGAGCTCAGTGCCACATTGAAGTCCTGGATTACCCAGGAGTGGAAATGCCTACCCATGTGCCCAATAAATTTGCCTATTTGACCTGCACAGGAAATTGAAGGACCCTGGAGAATGCTAGTGAATTATTATAAAATTAGTCAGGCGGTGTTTCTAATTACACAGTGCCGATGACGGTTCCAGATGCAGCTCCCTGCCTCTGACACTTGGTAAGGCAGGTCCTGATCGGGGNTAAATTTGCCTATTTGACCTGCACAGGAAATTGAAGGACCCTGGAGAATGCTAGTGAATTATTATAAAATTAGTCAGGCGGTGTTTCTAATTACACAGTGCCGATGACGGTTCCAGATGCAGCTCCCTGCCTCTGACACTTGGTAAGGCAGGTCCTGATCGGGGGAGTTTGCATTTGCCTAGGATACTGCAGTGTGCTCCTCCTGTCCTGTTCAGGCTATGTCAACCTGCTCGCTCCATGCCATCATTTTGTTCATAGAATTCTGATTACTGAACCGGTCCACAGGACATCATGCCAGTGTACTGGACTGATGACACCATGTTGATATGGCACGGGTTTTGAGGGTCCTAGTAAAAAGACATGCATTTCAGAGAATGAACCCCAGAAATTCAGGTGCCTGGTGCACTTGGGAAGTTTCAGGGTCTGACACATGTTGGAAAACACTCCTCAAATGAAAAACATGTTGCTTTAGATGTAGCTCCCATCACTAATAGAAAGATACAATGCTTGATGTGCCTCTGGATGTCTGAGGCAACATATATCCCTTTGGTTTTCTTACTTAGATGTACAGATTGGAAAATCACAAGGCTGTGAACTTCAAGAGGGGCCCAGAAGAGCATATAAAGATCATAGAAGCTGAGGAAGAAGTTTGTTCCTCTAGGTGACGAACAAGAATGGATCTCATAACCAATAAGACCCAGTATCTCTGGAGTAAATCAGTGTACTCTGTGAAATCTGCAGCCGTGACCCTAATCAGATAATCACCGAGGGGGTTCTTTGTTTGCGGTTTGGGGAGAAAGTCATACCTTTCTTGACAAGTAAATTTTATCCTTTATAGAAAAAAAAAAAGAAAGAAAGAAAAAACTCTTTGCTTATGCTATTTGGTCCCAGTAAAGATTGAATGAGTTCCTGACTGTGGACACCAAGTGACCATATGCCCAGAGCTGATCATCTCAACTGGGTGTTATCTAAAATCAAGTATACGTGGCAATATTTCATCATTAACTAGTTGAAATAGATCAAAATAGGGATCAAGCAGGAACAGAAAGCATGGGTAAAATTTCCTTGGGCAGTTAGTTCAAACTAGAATACCATTTCATAAAAGATTGAATAATAGGATACATGCTCTAAACTGTCACCAATATACAACATTCCTTCCCCCACAGCCAAAATACACAGGTTCAGGAATCAACATATGAAAGTGAGACTGGGAACTCTTAATAGACATCTAATGATTTATGGGCAAAGTGTTATTTCCATCCTGTGGCACTGGACTGGAAGAAACACAAGCTGGAATCAAGATTGCCGGGAGAAATATCAATAACGTCAGATATGCAGATGATACCACCCTTATGGCAGAAAGTGAAGAGGAACTAAAAAGCCTCTTGAAAGTGAAGGAAGAGAGCGAAAAAGTTGGCTTAAAGCTCAATATTCAGAAAACGAAGATCATGTCATCCGGTCCGATCACTTCATGGGAAATAGATGGGGAAACAGTGAAAACAGTGTCAGACTTTATTTTGGGGGGCTCCAGATGGTGATTGCAGCCATGAAATTAGAAGATGCTTACTCTTTGGAAGAAAAGTTATGACCAACCTGGATAGTATATTCAAAAGCAGAGACATTACTTTGCCGACTAAGGTCTGTCTAGTCAAGGCTATGGTTTTTCCAGTGATCATGTATGGATGTGAGAGTTGGACTGTGAAGAAAGCTGAGCGCCGAAGAGTTGATGCTCTTGAACTGTGGTGTTGGAGAAGACTCTTGAGAGTCCCTTGGACTGCAAGGAGATCCAACCAGTCCATTCTGAAGGAGATCAACCCTGGCATTTCTTTGGAAGGAATGATGCTAAAGCTGAAACTCCAGTACTTTGGCCACCTCATGCGAAGAGTTGACTCACTGGAAAAGACTCTGATGCTGGGAGGGATTGGGGGCAGGAGGAGAAGGGGACGACCGAGAATGAGATGGCTGGATGGCATCACGGACTCGATGGACATGAATCTGAGTGAACTCCGGGAGATGGTGATGAACAGGGAGGCCTGGCATGCTGCGATTCATGGGGTTGCAAAGAGTCAGACACGACTAAGCGACTGAACTGAACTGAACTGTGGCACTGGATTTCCTCCCTAGAGGTCTACGTAACCAAGTGAAAATGTTTCTTACTGACTGACCCAGCAATAGTTTCATGAACTGGAAGATGAGATTTCAACCTGGCTACATAGATTTCTTCATGCTACTATGCCATTGGCAAAAGAGAGGTTCCTGGTGCAACTGACTTCAATGTGGAGGAAAATAGGGATTTACAATGGGATGAAGCAGGGAAGATTATACCTGGAAGCCAGGGATTGCCCTGTAGGGCTGACACGTCCAAGTGGTAGAAGTAAACAGAACACTATAGCCAACTTCATGAGGTCGGACCCTTCAAAGATGAAACTGTGTTACATCAACTAAGGTTCTGGCTGAGGACAAAGGGGAAGGTGATTGGCACTAGAAGAAGAAAGTCAATACAAATCATAGACTCATAACCAGTTGTAGAACTTCAGGCCATGAAGGGTCACTATTTTTTTCCTCTGTGCTTGTGTGGGTATGTGTATATGTGACTGTGTGCATGTATTTCATAATTTAGCCCATGAATTACAAAGTACCAAACTAGAATTGTGTCTGAACTAGCATGGGGATGATTACCATCACATCACATCACATCACATCACATCACATCAAAGGACCAAAACTTTGAATCTTCCTTTTGAGAGGAGGTCTATAGATTTTTGTTTCCACAGAGCTGGTACACTGTTTTCATAACATAGTGCTGTTGCTATTGAGATTTGAGGGAAGTTCGAATATGGGAAAAATGAAGTATATGAATGTTGAATAATTAAGAGGAGTGCTCCACAGCTGATAGACTAGAATCACCACTCAAATATTGTTTACACACACTTCAAGCGCTAAAAAGGCTAATACTCTCCTTCAGAGATGGTTCTGGATATAATTAAAATGTTTGTAATTAGTACATCTTATTTAAGACATAGTAGAGAATTATTGATACTTGAGGAGAAAGGCAGGTTGTAGGGCATCCCTTTTGAATGATGATACAGTTTCCTAGAAGATACAGCAGGATTCTGAAACAGCTGGAAGAATTCTTCCTGAATCAGGAGATTCCTGATGATAAATCTCCATTATCTGGGACTGGAAGCTTTGGAGACTTTTGTCTCTGGGCTGCCTCCATCAGGGTAAAAGCAGCAGCAGGCTTGATTCCATGGGTGTGTTTTACAAGAAGGGATTTTAAGACAAGTATTAAAACTGGGCTTACTGCTGTACTAACCCAAAAGATATAGATTCAGTAGAGAAAGAGAAAATATTAAAATGAACCAAGTACAGACACAAGAATATGTGATATAAAAACTCTAGGTGGATGAGCTCAGGAGAACAATGAAGATGACTGAGTAAACAGTTGATATACTTGAATATAGGTCAGCAGAATTTATACAACCTGAGGAACGAACAGAATCTCAGGGACACGTGGGACAATATATACAGCTCCATCATAAGTGTAACTGGGATGCAGAAGGAAAAAAGGATCAGAACAGGCAGATGTTTGAAGAAACACTGGCTGAAAACTTCCTGAATCTGGTGAAAGATAGATTAAATGTACATTAAATGTACACATTCAAAAATCTCATTAACCTCAAGCAATTAGTATTTAAAAAAACAAAACAAAATAAAAGCCTAGGCATATCAGGGCTAAATCCTGAAAACTGTGGATATGGAGACAAACTTGAGAGCAATCAGGGAAAAATGACCGTTTACAGGGAACATGACATTACAAATAATTGTGGACTTCCCATCTTAATAATATAACCCATGAACATGAAATATGTTTTAATTACTTTTGTTTTCTTTAATTTCTTAATGTTTTGTGTTTTAAGCAAAGATGTATTTTTCTTGAAAACTTATTTTCTTATTTTTATGCTAATACAAGTAAATTATTTTAATTTCATTTTAGACTCAATCACTTTTTAAATATGTATTTAATATATAACTTTTCTGAGTATGTATTTTTCTTAAACATGTGCAAGAACCTTGGATTAGAAACAACTGAATTATCAATATATTCCTCCTAGGGTAAATAAGATAAATCAACAAACCTAAGAATTGTGGGTGGGAAGTAAAAGAAAATTACATACATCTCCTTTGACTTCCTTTTTGCTTAAAAAAAATCAGTCATTAAAGACTGGAAATAAAATATGTACTCAAGTTATCATTATTAAAGTGACAGAAGTATGCAGCATTTTCACGAAATTTGGCGACACACTGTGGATCCTGTAATCAGCTGTATGTTCTCTAAAATTCCCATCACAGAGCCTCTCAGGATGCTCCCATAACTTAGCATAGCTTGTCTATAACTACTATATGACACTTACAACTCTTACTACTACAATTTCCACTTCAGAGAGGTGAGATCATTTAGTCATTTAGAGTTCAGACTCTGGATCCAGACTCCTGATTCAAAACATGGCTCTGCAAATGATTCCCCACGTGACCACTGCAAAGCTACCACACTTCTCTTTATCTCGGTTTTCTCATCTGTAAAAGGAGGTTAAGAAGAGTTACAGTTTCATAGACTTGTTCTGAAAAATAGATGAGTTAATATGTAAGACTTGGAACAGTGCTTGGCACACAGTAATGCCCAATGAACGTTAGCTATTTTCAACTTCAAGAAAATATAACAAAATGGAAGTATATAAGAACTTATCTACAACACACACTCACAGATCGACAAACTTATAGTTACCAAGGGGGAAGGGTGGAAGAATAAATTGGAAGATTAAGATTGACATAAACACACTACTAATATAAAATAGATAATTAATAACGATCTACTATATACTGTGTATCAGAGAAGGCAATGGCAACCTGCTCCAGTACTCTTGCCTGGAAAAACCCATGGACGGAGGAGCCTGGTAGGCTGCAGTCCATGGGGTCGCTAGGAGTCGGACACGAGTAAGCGACTTCACTTTCATGCACTGGAGAAGGAAATAGCAACCCACTCCAGTGTTCTTGCCTGGAGAATCCCAGAGATGGGGGAGCCTGGTGGGCTGCCATCTATGGGGTCGCACAGAGTCAGGCATGACTGATGTGATTTGGTGGCGGCGGCGGCAGCATATACTGTGTATGCTGTGCTTATTCGTGTCAACTCTTTGTGACCCCATGGACTGTAGCCCACCAGGCTCCCCTGTCCATGTGGATTCCCCAAGCAAGAATACTGGAGTGGTTTGCCATTCCCTTTTCCAGGGGATCTTCCCAAGCCAGGGATGGAACCCGGGTCTCCTGCATTGCAGGCGAATTCTTTACCTTCTGAGCCATAGCACAGGGAATTCTACTCCATGCTCTGTAATGGCCTATATGGGGGGAAAATCTTAAAAAGGTGGACATATGTATATGTATATCCCTTTTCCAGGGGATCTTCCCAAGCCAGGGATGGAACCCGGGTCTCCTGCATTGCAGGCGAATTCTTTACCTTCTGAGCCATAGCACAGGGAATTCTACTCCATGCTCTGTAATGGCCTATATGGGGGGAAAATCTTAAAAAGGTGGACATATGTATATGTATAACTGATTCACTTTGCTGTACACCTGAAGCTAATACAACAGTGTAAATCAACTATACCCTAATAATTATTATTTTTTTTAATGGAAGTATAAAAATGCCTTAGAAAGATCCCAGCTGCAGCTTGATGAAGCCCTTACATCTCTTCTGTCCCGTTGCTTCTCTCAAGGAGGAGAAGCGCAGGCATGACAGGGTTCCCGATGGATGGGCTAAAGAAGGAGCAGGCTGGGTAACGGCATTCAGGACCTGCTTCTTCGGCCTCAGTTCCCAGGGAACTTCATCTCTTTGTGATTACAGTGGTAAGACACTCTCAGAGGTGTCTATCTCCTAAAGGAGTACTCAGTTTACAAAACAAAACAAAGATAAAAAGCAGGGGGGGAGGGTGATGTTAAAACAAAGTAGGTATGGCCAAGAACACCGAGATCACGCTCTATTTTTGGCCAGAGATGTGCAAATACGTCTGACACAGGTACATACCAACCCTTTAAAAGAAACTAACAGAGTCAGGCATGACTGATGTGATTTGGTGGCGGCGGCGGCAGCATATACTGTGTATGCTGTGCTTAGTCGTGTCAACTCTTTGTGACCCCATGGACTGTAGCCCACCAGGCTCCTCTGTTCATGTGGATTCCCCAAGCAAGAATACTGGAGTGGTTTGCCATTCCCTTTTCCAGGGGATCTTCCCGAGCCAGGGATGGAACCCGGGTCTCCTGCATTGCAGGCGAATTCTTTACCTTCTGAGCCATAGCACATGGAATTCTACTCCATGCTCTGTAATGGCCTATATGGGGGAAAATCTTAAAAAGGTGGACATATGTATATGTACAACTGATTCACTNTGGTTTGCCATTCCCTTTTCCAGGGGATCTTCCCGAGCCAGGGATGGAACCCGGGTCTCCTGCATTGCAGGCGAATTCTTTACCTTCTGAGCCATAGCACATGGAATTCTACTCCATGCTCTGTAATGGCCTATATGGGGGAAAATCTTAAAAAGGTGGACATATGTATATGTACAACTGATTCACTTTGCTGTACACCTGAAGCTAATACAACAGTGTAAATCAACTATACCCTAATAATTATTATTTTTTTTTAATGAAAGTATAAAAATGCCTTAGAAAGATCCCAGCTGCAGCTTGATGAAGCCCTTACATCTCTTCTGTCCCGTTGCTTCTCTCAAGGAGGAGAAGCGCAGGCATGACACGGTTCCCGATGGATGGGCTAAAGAAGGAGCAGGCTGGGTAACGGCATTCAGAACCTGCTTCTTCGGCCTGAGTTCCCAGGGAACTTCATCTCTTTGTGATTACAGTGGTAAGACACTCTCAGAGGTGTCTATTTCCTAAAGGAGTACTCAGTTTACAAAACAAAACAAAGATAAAAAGCAGGGGGGGGGTGATGTTAAAAGAAAGTAGGTATGGCCAAGAACACCGAGATCAAGCTCTATTTTTGGCCAGAGATGTGCAAATACGTCTGACACAGGTACATACCAACCCTTTAAAAGAAACTTCCACATAAGCCTCCATCATAGTAGGATTTTTGCTCTAAAGACTGTGCATAGTCTATCAGCAGAATTTTGGAAACCTCAGAGGTACCACTAAGTGAAAATCTATAAGCTAGAGCNGCTCTATTTTTGGCCAGAGATGTGCAAATACGTCTGACACAGGTACATACCAACCCTTTAAAAGAAACTTCCACATAAGCCTCCATCATAGTAGGATTTTTGCTCTAAAGACTGTGCATAGTCTATCAGCAGAATTTTGGAAACCTCAGAGGTACCACTAAGTGAAAATCTATAAGCTAGAGCTTGACAAGTTTCCAAAGGGGAGACCTAGCTTTGATAACACTGGTCGGGGTGGGTAGTGAGCCTTGTAAGACCAATGGAGTGTGTTTAGAAAGACAGTAATACTAGACAAGTTCAGACCTTGTCAGAAGAACAGCAAGAAGTAACAGGCACTCTGGCAAGCAAGTTCAACACATCAAAGGAGGATCTGAGGCGAGGTCGTGATTTGAAGAACTGTGATCCAGCTGTAGACTGCAGGAGCTCAGTTTTGAGGATAAACTAAGAAATGGGGAAGGCTGACAATGCAGGGAACCAAGCAGAGGGAAGTAAGACAGGACTCAGTTCCCATGCCTGCCAGAAAGAGGCAAGGCCCAACATGTGTTTACTGAACTAGAACATGAGGTTAGCAGTTCTAGAAACACGACTGACTGAAATGAAATTATCCAAGGCTCCTGAAATCCTTGCCATAGGACGGCTGGGAGCCCAGGGCTTGAGGAAGAGCTAAGCACACAGATATGGGTCAACTGACTGCTGGGAAAACAGGCAGAAGGGGCAGAGCCCAGCTACGTGATGACACTCGGAATACTGCGTGTATCATGGAGCTTCAAAATAAAGCAAAGCTTCTAAAAAAAATCAAAAGGCAGGCAATTATTTGATTAGGTTTAGAGCAATGAGGAAAAAGAAGGGGCAGTTTCACTGTGAAAAAATGGTGGTATTGAGCTGACAGATGACAAAAAAGTCATGTATTTATTATACTTTCCATTTTTTCCATTCAAAGAGATGATCTTCAATCTGGAGATAACAAACAATAATAAAAATAGGAGATAGTATGAAACAGAATTAGAAGTTCAAATTCAGTGATTACTGGGGTAGAGAAGATGTTAGTACTTTGTAAAGCTGCAGATGGGATGGAAAAATACTGTTGAGAATTGAACTAANTTTCCATTTTTTCCATTCAAAGAGATGATCTTCAATCTGGAGATAACAAACAATAATAAAAATAGGAGATAGTATGAAACAGAATTAGAAGTTCAAATTCAGTGATTATTGGGGTAGAGAAGATGTTAGTACTTTGTAAAGCTGCAGATGGGATGGAAAAATACTGTTGAGAATTGAACTAATTGAACCTAATTCAATGTTTAATGAATTTTATCCTAAAGTATACAAAGTACTTGAAGATTAATTGATAATATATTCATGATTAACTGCTGAGGATTCAGAAAAAGGCCCTAATGAAATAGAAATGAGCAAGTGATACATGGGTTTCAAAAAAATACGCAAGTAAATGTTTCGACTCATAGAATAATATATATGTGGATGCTGGGACAATTCTAGGACATTACTATGCAGAAAATGTTTTGATAAGCAAGAGAAACATACAGAGTCCAGGAGGAAAGTACATCAATGAATACATATCAAGTATAGTACCCTGATATAAGCATGCTCCCGGAGCTGGTGATGGGCAGGGAAGACTGGCGTGCTGCAGTCAGTGGGGTCGCAAAGAGCTGGACATGACTGAGTGACTGAACTGAGCTGATACTACCTTAACTCCTATCCTATTAAGATAGAGTTGCTATATTCAATCAAAAGAAGTCTCAGATATAAAATGCACTGATTTCAACAAAGGCTCTGAGGAAGCCTTTAGGATTTCTTGTAGATACAATAGGGGCCACATGAGTTTCAGGCTGGGTGAATAAACTGCATATGAACTATATGACTGGATTGTAACTGCTGAGCCTCCTGTAACATCATGCTACACCATTTGACCCTTTAGTCACATTTTTAATTAATATTTTCAACAAAATATTGTAAATCAAAATTTAAACCATGTAATACTAGGCAAGAGAGCTGGTGCTGTGATGGTACAGGGAGGGAGGAGGGAGGGGGGTTCAGGATGGGGAACACGTGTATACCTGTGGCAGATTCATGTTGATGTATGGCAAACCAATACAATACTGTAAAGTAATTAACCTCCAATTAAAATAAATAAATTTATTTTAAAAAGTAAAATGAAATTATAATAATAAATATAAATGAACTCCCTAAGCTATAATCACTAGTCCTAAGTGAAATTTAATATGGATGTATATGAAGTTATGTTTATTTAAATTCCTATAGCTTGCTGAAAACAATAATTGCAATTATAGATACTGAACATATCTTTTTTTAATATGCTAAGAACTTACCCAGGATGCAGCTAAGGACAATTAATGTCCAGAAAAATCCAAAAGCCCCCCCAAAGGGAACCGTGGCACCTTCATAAAATTCATTATATTTCCTAGAAGATTTCTTCTGTAGGCTTGGACATGGGACAGGCAATGGTTTCTGTTAGACTTTGTCATTTTGTTCAAGCCAATGTGACTGAGAATCTGGAAAGCTCTGGAGCCCTACCCTATAAACTTTAGAACAGCCATCTGCCTATATGCAGAATGGACTTGCTTATTTATAACCAATTTCTCAACGGCAGCAGATTAACTGAACAAATTTTCATTTCCTTATCATTGGGGACTGTGTGACATTTGAATGGAAGTCACAAGTAAATAATAATAAAAACATGGCATTTTACATGCTCAGAATGATCTGAGGGGGCTGTGGAAATCATCTGCCTTCTCACTTAATCAGCTGGTTTGCATCCTTGAATCACTGGCACACACAATGCTAGTGAGAGGTACACCCTATGGCACTTCAGGAAAGACAGCAGCCAATGGGCTGGCATTGGTACGCTCACAACTGAACTCTGTGAGACAAATTCTGAAGAAAACAGTTTGAGATCAAAGGTATATAATTTTCACTGAATAACCGAACACGTGGTATAGATTGGTTACATGGAAGGATTGCCCTGCATATGCATTAGGTTGCTGAACCATGTCTTCTATTTCCATGATCTCTATTTGCATAACTCTGCTAATGAAGGAAACTAAGTTAAATCAACTAAAAAACATCTATCAGAACAAGAACTATGCTGGTTTCTTCTAAGCAAATTCTTAAAAGAATATGCTTCTTAGCAAATTCTTCTATTTGCCTAAGAATTTTGATAAAAGAGTTGGGCTACTCCATCCAAGAACACGATAACATTGACAGTGGCATTCCCCATTTTTAACAGTATTTGAAAAATAAAGGAATTAAGACTCAGAAATGTTAAGGTGACATGGTGAGTGGCAGAGTCTAGTACTAAATTCAGATTTTTTAAAAACCTGAATGCCTTTTATTGTTGCTGCCAGTAATAAACCTTACAGGATAACAGAGCAACAGAGTAACAGAAAATAATACCAGTAAAACCACCCTACAATTTATTAAGCTTTTATGTTGCATTGTACAATGCTTAGTATTTATACATCATTTAATCTGCAAAACAACCCTAGGAGGTATAATCCTAATCGAAATAAGAGGGTCTCAGTTGAGAGACAGTGATTTGTTCAAAGTTAGATATGCATCCTAAGAACCAGAATTCTCTTGTGCTATTAACCACTGTATGCCTAAAGCTACCATGGAGACATAATGCATGTGAAAGACCCCAAGAGCACTCAAGCCGAATGTTCAATCACTTGCCACATTTTCATGAGAATGTTATTACCACACTGAATTAAGGAGACAACTGCTGTGCTGTGCACCACCAATTTTTGTTAACAGACCAACACTGGAAACAAGCTGAACTGTGAGGTAAAAAGACTCAAATATACAGGTACAGATGGTATCAGCCTTAAATATGGGTGGACCATGAACCACTTCCTACTTCGTGAAGCATATAACATTATACTTCACCCCTTTTGTTGTTTTCCTTGTTCAATCGCAAAGTGCTGTCTGATTCTGTGACCCCAGGGACTGTAGCACGCCAGGCCTCCCTGTCCTTCACTATCTCCCGGAGTTTGCTCAAACTCATGTCCTTTGAGTCAGTGATGCCATCCAACTGTCTCACTTTCTGTCACCTGCTTCTCCTCCTGCCTTCAATCTTTCCCAGCATCAGGGTCTTTTCCAATGAATCAGATCTTCGCATCAGGTGGCATCAGCTGGTATCAGAAGATACCAAGGGAACATTTCATGCAAAGACGGGCACAATAAAGGACAAAAATGGCAAGAACCTAACAGAAGCAGAAGAGATTAAGAAAAGGTGGAAAGAATACACAGAAGAACTGTACAAAAAAGCTCTTGATGTGGTTATGCACCTAGAGCCAGACATCCTGGAGTGGGTAGTCACGTGGGCCTTAGGAAGCATTACAACCAACAAAGCTAGTGGAGCTGATGGAATTCGAGCTGAGCTATTTCAAATTCCAAAGATGATGCTGTTCAGTGCTGCACTCAATATGTCAGTAAATTTGGAAATCTTCACCCTTTTATTTCCCTATTTTTCTATAGATAACATGCATTAATCACATAAAGCAAGAAAACCAAAGTCTGTTTAGAACAAGTATGTGTGTATGTGTATGTATATATGTGTGTGTGTGTGTATTTATATATATATATATAAATACACACACACACACATACATTCTAGGTAATCTTACTCTAGGAAATCTGGGAAAATAAACAGGCATGATAACCCTCTTCCCATAAACATTACAAGCATATCTATAAAACTTTTGGAACAACCCAATATTCAGCCATATAAACTGTAGCTATTAATATAAATCTGGATTATCAGGTTGGAGGTGACCTAGTAGTCAAGCAATTTAGAGTTAGAAATGTCCAGGGAATTGACCTCTGGAGCTAATCAAGGCTTATAAAACATATGAAGGGCCCTGCCACAGCCCTAGCTCTCCAGGGTCTGAGCAGTGTAGACCTGTGCTGTGGAACAGAAGTGGTTTTACAAAGATCTTAGAAATTCAGTGTAACAAGAGTGAAGGTAAATAATCCAGACTCAATTAAAGTAAGTCACAGTAAACAATTTTCACAGGTTCTCACTCAAATGGAAAAATATATACTACAAAAAATAAATATGCTGTATAGTTTAGAGTAAAAGTTATGCTACATTAATTACCTAAAATGATGTGATGGGATTCTGATTCCTCAGCCTAGGA
Organism: Oreotragus oreotragus; assembly: GCA_006410675.1. Classification (NCBI taxonomy): domain Eukaryota; kingdom Metazoa; phylum Chordata; class Mammalia; order Artiodactyla; family Bovidae; genus Oreotragus; species Oreotragus oreotragus. Next base: position 435,582 of record SJYX01011824.1, read on the forward strand.
TCGAACTTGTACCCCCTGCACTGGAAGTGTGGCGTCTTTTAACACTGGACTGCCAGGAGAGTCCTAATGTGATGTTTTTAAATAACCAGATGTGTTAAGATTCCCTACGAGGTAGGAGAATATTTATGAATGTGCCAGGACTATAAAGAACGGGGCACAATAAAAAATTATTTCTTTAACAAATTAAAGTTCTAATAGTCAAAAGGAAATGGTTATACATGTATTCATTCTTCGTAGCAAATATTGACTGAATGTAGTCATGTGCTAGTGCCTGAGTTAGTCCCCACTGTCACTCAATGAAGGAAAAAATAAGATTACTTTTGCTTCAGTATTTACTTCTCCTTACAGTTGGCAAGATAAGCTTAAAAGCTTTCAAAATGAAATCTGGTTTGATTCTGATGTGAAAGGATTCTTCTCAAAAACTCTGGAGTGGACACGTCACTGGTATATTTGTATCATCAATGAGGGTAGAGAACATTTGAGAAATTGAGCATTGGCTTTAAAGAAAGAACACTGTAATAACACTGCTGGATTAGATATAAAACTGGTTAATATCTTACAGGACAAACCCCTATCATAACCGCCAGGCTAATCGTTTTCTTTTTTTAAAGCTTTGAAAGGTTTTATGCATATATGCATTAACGCAAATAGCTATGCTTAGCACAGCTTACCTGTTCAGTTGTAAAGAAATCATTTGCAGCTATACTAGACATCAATCTATGTGTTAATATGGAGTTTTACAGAGTCAGGGCTCTGACAAAGTACATTCCCAGACAGTTCAATTATCCTTGGGTTATTAGCCTATTAGATAAGGCCCTAGTATATCACTGAGATGATCAGCCAATCATTTGCCTTATTCCTAGTCTTTGGTGATGTATCTTAACACTAGATGAGGACCCTGTATGCAAGACAGCAAAAGAGATACAGATGTGTAGAGCGGACTTATGGACTCTGAGGGAAAGGGAGAGGGAGAGGGAGAGGGAGGGATGATTTGGGAGAATAGCATTGAAATATGTATACTATCATGTAAGAAATGAATTGCCAGTCTATGTTCAATGCAGGATGCAGGATGCTTGGGGCTGGTGTATGGGGATGATCTGGAGGGAAGATGTGGGGTGGGAGGTGGGAGGGGGGTTCATGTTTGGGAGTTCGTGTAAAAAAATAAATTAAAAAAAAAAACTCAATATAAAGCAATATATATAAAGCACTATATAAAGCAATAATATTAATACATTGTTGAATTCTTAAGAGGGAAAGAGGAATCCTCAGAAGCCAAAAGAAAAAGAGACAATACAGGAAAATAAGACACAATCAGATAATTATCTTTTAGAAGTGGGTAAGGTGGGGATGTCTGTCAGCAAACAAGTACTGACAAAACAGAATTCTCAGCTAATGCCCAGGCCTTTCTAACATGCAGGAAAGCCTGAGATTCCCTAGGTTAAGTCCACAGGCCTTAAGTACTAAGGAAGGGTGGTCTGGAGAACATCTACTAGCAAGACAATCTTCCAAATTAGTAATAATACTACTAGTGGTAGCCTAGTAATAGTCACTTGGAAGAATGTGCAAAGTCAACTACGTTTACATGGAATCTGTATTTTAAAATTATACTACTGAGTATGCCGAACACCAAACTGAGAACAGCTATTTTTTCTGGCAACTGGAAGATGCAAACATAGAAACACTTTAAGATGTACAGTTTCATTATTTGATGCACTTGCATACTGTGAAATGATTATTACGGTAGGGTTAGTAAACACCTCCATCATTTCACATAATCACCATTTTTTTGTTGTTTTTATTTTTGTATTGAGAATTTAAGATCAACTCTCTTAGGGAATTCCCTGGTGATCCAGTAGTTAAGACTCTGCACTTCCACTGCAGGGGTTATGAGTCTGATCCCTGATCCCTGGTTTGGGAACTAAGATCCCGTAAGCAGCGTGGTGCAGCAAAAAAAAAAAACACAAAACTCTCTTAGCATCTTTCAAGCATATAATACAGGATAAGATTAACTATAATCGCTTTGCTGCATGTTAGATCCCCAGAACTTGTTCAACTAATGGCTGGAAGCATGTACCCTTTGACCAACATCTCCCAAGTTCTTCCCTCATATAATTTGGTAAATGCCATTCTACTCTCTGTTTCTATGACTTCAGGTTTTTAAGGATCTGCTTATAAGTGATATCCATAAGGCATTTGTTATTCTCTGATTTATTTCACTTAGCATAATGCCCTCTGGGTCCATTCATGTTGTCAAAAACCGGCAGGATTTCCTTCTTTCTTACGATTGAATAATATTCCATTGCATGTACATATACCACATCATCTTTACCCATTTATCTGTAAGCAGAACCTTAGGTGTTTCCTTCATCTTGGCCATTTTGAATGTTGGTGCAAATGAACACAGGAACACAAACATCTCTTCAAGACCCTGATTCTATTTTCTTTTGTATGTGTGCTCAGAAGTGAAATTAACAGATCACACGGTAGTTCTGTTTTTAACTTTTGAGGAAACTCCACACTGTTTCCCATACTGACCGTATAGTTTACACCCCCATCAACAGTGCACCAGGATTCCCTTTTACTCTACATCCTTACCAACATTTGCTATTTCTTAACTTTACTTATTTGTTTTAATGACAGCTGTTCTAAGTATCATATCTTATGTGTGAGGTGATATCTCCTTATAGTTTCTGTTTTGCATTTCCTGATGATTTGTGATGTTGAGCATCTTTCCATTACCTGCTGGCCGTATGTATGCCCTCTTTGGAAAAAAAAAGTCTGTTCAGTTCCTCTGCCCATTTTCTAATCAGTGTTTTTTTTTTTTTTCCTATTGAGTTGTGTAGCTTATTTTTTTATTTTGTCCCATTCTGTAGGTTGCCTTTTCATTTTGCTGATTTTTTTTTTCCATTTCCTACACAGAAACATTTTGTTTGATGTAGTCCTACTGTTGAATTTTGCCTTTGTTGCTTGTGCTTTGCTTTTGGTGTAAGTTATGGGTCTAATTTCAGTATTCTGCATGTAGATATCCATTTTACCCAACACAATCTGTTGAAGAGACTATCACATCCCTATTGAGTATCTTTGTCCATTGTCAAATACTAGTTGACCATATATATGGGGGTTTATTTCCTCTCTATATTCTGCTCCACTGGACTATGTGTCTACTTTCATATTAACACCATACTGTATGAATCAATGCAGATTTGAAAATGCATGATGCCTCTAGATTTGTTCTTCTTTCTCAGGACTGCTTTGGCTATTTGAGGTCTTTTGTGATTCCCTATGGATCTGAGGATTGTGTTTTCTATTTCTGAGAAATACACCATTAGAATTTTAATAGGGATTCCATTTAATCTAAAAATGGCTTTGGGCAGAATGGGCATTTTGAAAGTATTATTTTTCATGATTCATGCATATGGATTATTTTTCAATTTATTTGTATTTTCAATTTCTTTCATCAAAGTCTTATAGTTCTCAGTGTACAGATCTTTAACTTCTTTGGTCACATTTATTTTATAGTATTTTATTGTTTCTGATGCTTTTGGGAATAGCACTGTTTTATTTTTATTTTTTTTTTTCAGGTATTGCATTGTCTGTATAGGAATACAAATGATTTCTGTCTGTTTATATTATATCATGTAACTTTACTGAATTCAAGGGTTAATTCTAACTCTGCTTTAGTGGAGTCTTGGGGATTTTTTATATATAAGATGAATCATCTGCAAATGGAGAAAAATTATTTTTCTTCTATGATTTGGATGCCTTTTCTTTTTTTGTCTAATTGCTTAGTTTTAGAAGAAATGTTTTCAACTTTTCACTGTTGATGTTGGCTGTGGGCTTCTTATATATGACCTTTATTGACCAAGCTAAACAGCATATTAAAAAGCAGAGACATTACTTTGCCAACAAAGGTCAATCTAGTCAAAAAGACCCCAATGCTGGGAAAGATTGAGGGCAGGAGGAGAAGGGGACGACAGAGGATGAGATGGTTGGATGGCATCACTGACTTAATGGACATGGGTTTGGGTGGACTCTGCGAGTTGGTGACGGACAGGGAGGCCTGGTGAGCTGCAGTTCATGGGGTCACAAAGAGTCAGACATGACTGAGCAACTGAACCGAACTGAACACTGAGGTATGTTTCTTCTATAAGCAATATATTGAGAGTCTTTATCATGAAGGAATATATTCTGTCAAATGTTTTTTTAGCATCTACAGAGGTAATCATATGATGTTTATTTTTAGTTCTACTAATATGATGTATCACATTTATTAAATTTGCACATGTTGGCCATGCTTGCATCTCAAGGATAAATCCCACTGTATCACAGCGTATGATTTTTCTAATGTGCTGTTGGACTCATTTTGGCAATACTCCATTGAGAACTTTGACACATACGACTACCAGGGATGTTGGCCTGTTTTCTTTTTCTACAGTGTCCGTATCTGGCTGTAGTATCAGGGAAATGATGGCCTCATGGAATTAGTTTGAGGGTGTTCCATCCTCTTCAATTGAATGAAAGACTTTGAGACAGACTGGCATCAATTCTTCTTTAAATGTTTGGTAGAACTCACCAGGGAAACAATTATAAGACTACTCTCAAAGAAAACAACCCAATTTAGTTCCTCAAGATACCCTCAGATTAAATTCAGATAAATATGGGCTATTAATAAAACTGACCAAATAAACTTGAAAATAAGCCATCATCCATTAAACAGTAATAACAACAAATATGGATCTCTGAAGACTTCAGAAATTAATTATCAAATACAAGCTATAAAGCAGGAATAAAAAGATGAGGTTTGTAAAAAGAAAAGCAGCTGGAACTGATAAATATTAAAAATTAAAAACAGAGTGAAGCTGACAAACAGCAAATTAGTCACAGCTAAAGGGAAAGGTAAGAAAGCTGGGAATGGGTATAAAGAAATCCTCCAAAATATAAGGGTTTGTTTTCAGGCTGTACTACATGGCATGCAGGATCTTAGATCCCTGACCAGAGATTGAACCCAAGCCCCCTGCAGTGGTTGCACTGAGTTTTAACCACTGAGCCACCAGGGAAGTCCCAAGGATGTTTAAGACAAGAATACAGGTTAAGAGATAGAGATAATAAACTGAAAAAAAAAACCCAGAATATATGTTTATATATAGTTTTGATCTTTTTAAACAGAGAAACCTAGAGAAGAAACAACATAGGAAAATATAAAGGAAGAAAGTTCTCCAGGTATAAGGAACAACAAGAATTTATAGACAATAGAAGCATAATTATATTAACAGAAAAGAACATTTAGACTGGTAACATGATTCCTCAAGAGAAACAATTAAAGTCATTGTCTTTGCTATATTAATTCAAAATACTTAGAAAATAACACGTACAGAACCATACTGAAGGGACCTCTGAAGTCTGGACACTTCAAAGGGAAGATGGTCTCAGGAGTCTCTTCTCTGGCATTCTGAAGAGGTCTGTTTCCCTTTTTTATGTCAACTTAAAGTATTTTTTAGACATACTTTTACATTCATTTTAATCTGCATCAAAAGAAAGCTTATCCTGATTCTGACATTTATTGGATATGTTAGTAAAATTACAAAGTGCATAGTGAGAAAAGGGATAAAATAGGGGAAAAGTAAATAAGATTCAGGCTCTTAGAAAGTGCATGTGAAGACCAAACTCAAGCTTAATCAATTCATGGAGGAAATAGATGAAGATGACGAGGTAAGCAAAGCAGGTACATAGAAAAGTTAGATAAATCATTCTCGAAGAAGAAAACAGAACCAATGAATCAGAATAAATCCTGAAAGCCCAAAGTAAAGAAATCTTGTGAGAAGATTTCTAAAACAAACAAAAGATCAGATACAGAAGGGGTCCCCAAGCCCTCGGCCATGGACCAGTACCAGGCCACAGCCTGTTAGGAACCAGGCCACACAGTGGAAGGTGAGCAGGGGTGCACAGGCAAAGCTTCATCTGTATTTACAGCCACTTCCCATTACTCACGTTAGTTCCACCTCCTGACAAGTCAGCAGTGGCATTAGATTCTCTTAGAAGCGTGAAGTCTACTGTGAACCATGCATGGGAGGCATCCAGGTTGGGCACTCTTTATGAGAACCTAATACCTGATGACCTGAGGTGGGCTGAGGTGGTGATGCCAGTGCAGGGGAGCAGGTGTCACAGTCTCCCATTCCCCCCAAAATGGGACCATCCAGTTGCAGGAAAACAAGCTCAGGACTGCCATTGATCCTGCATTATGGCGAGCTGCAGAAGTATTTCATTATATATTACACTGTGATAGTAACAGAAATAAAGTGCACAATAAATATAATGCACTTGAATCATGCTGAATCCACCCCACCCCTCAGTCTGTGGAAACAATTGTCTTCCATAAACTGATCCCTGATGCCAAAAAGGTTAGGGACCACTGAGATACAGGAAAGAAAAAGATTTCTTCAAAATCAACATACTGAAACCAATGCCAAGATATATCTAGTAAACATTAAACCCAGTTAAAAAGAAAGGCCTTTATTTCCTAGGGCAGTTGTTGGATCTCTTTAACAAAGTTTCCAGTTCTAAAGCATCATTTAAGAATATTTCCCTCATCACAGTTTAATATACTCACTGGAGAAATAAAAGGACAAAGAGAAGAAAACTTTGGATAGAAAGATCTTGGTGATCAATAATCAGTTATCATATTACATTAAAAGTAGGTTAAAGGGTAATTTTTTTAAATCCTAGGAATAATATCAAAAAATAATACTAATATTCAATAATCAGTTATCATATTATATCATATTACATTAAAAGTAGGTTAAAGGGTAATTTTTTTAAAATCCTAGGAATAATACCAAAATATAATACTAATATTCATTAGAGTTCTGGTCAGGTAGTGATTTTTTTAATTTTGAGCAATAAAATGATTAAGACAAAAAATCACTTATATTAGAAGTTTAAACTACAGTACCAAAACATTAAGTAGAAAAAAAGTGAAAAAATATTGTAAGAAAAAAAACTATCAAATATGACATAAAAGAGTTAATGGCTAAAAAAAAGAGAGTTAATGGTACTAGTCAAAAATACTTAAACCATTATTTTAATAATGGTTTTAATAATATTTTAAACCAAAAATACTTAAACTTAAAAAAACTCAAAACATTATTCAGCACCCAAAAGATTAATAGCAAAAAATATTATTAACTATTTCATACAGAAGTCAGTGGAAACAGGAAATATTAATATACATGCAGAAAATGTTCTATACTGCAAAATAACCAAATTAAAACAAAGTATCATCTTATACTTATTAAATTAGAATATAATATTTAAATAATGTGAATGAATGAAAATACTGTATATTTACATTGGAATTATATTTTTTAATAAATATCCAACAATGTGGGAACACATAGGATTAGGTTTATCCAATGAATAGATATCACAAATATTACAATTATGTAATAAAACAAATTCTTATAATTACACATCAGGAAAGCAAAAAAAGAATGTGATGGTTTTATAAATAAATTTTTTTAAATGTGTATATATTTATGATGACCAGTAATGAAGTTTTAAGCTTTGGAGAAGAATTTTGAAAATGAATTCAACTTAATTTGAGAATTATAATGATGTTGATGTTTCTGTTTAAAAAGCTCCAGACAACATGAAATTAAGAAACCAATTAAACTGATATAAATGTAACTCATACTGTTGTGTGTCTAATGAGACATACATTATCACTTTATGAAAAGATACACAAAATAAGACTCCTATTTTGACAGGTACTCTAATGCTTTCCAGATATGATATATAGGAAAATTACATTTAAATAAACTTTTCCAGGTATACTGATTATAAACATCAGTTTCTTTCTTTTTTTTTTTTTATTTATTTATTTTTTTACACGAACTCCCAAACATGATCCCCCCTCCCACCTCCCACCCCACATCTTCCCTCCAGATCATCCCCATACACCAGCCCCAAACTTAAGGCAGTAAATGTATAAAGCACCAAAAGATAATGCAATCTTCAAACATATGCTATGTAGTAAAGTAAATTTTCCAGGCTAATGGGTAGATGGCAGCAATCATTTTTTAAAATAAGAAAAACAAAATGAGCTCCAATTTAATGAAACTTGGAGAAGCCTTGTTCTGTTGGCTTCAATGACTTGGTGTATAGACTGTGATGAGCAGATTATTCCACACTGACGATGGGCTCTGCAGCTCATGCATAACCCAGTTCAAGCTAACAGGCCACTGGGCAGACGGAAGCGAGTATTGCCCAAGTGAGGGATGGGGTATGCCTGGGGCAACCCTGAAGAACTTGGTAAGCCTTGGCATATATGAGATCTTGCTGCATATTGTCTAAGCCCTGTACCCTAAAAGCCAGTCTGCCCTCAGTATTCTGCCCTCTATCAGGGAGGAAAAGAAAAGAGAAAGAGAGTGAAAAAGTAAAATCATTTTTCACACTGGACTTAAGAAATGAAATCAAGGGATCCTAAGCTCAAGGAACCTCAAGGAACTTTACCATTCTATCTTCACAGAAGGCTACATCTTTCAGAAGAATGCAGAGGACTGTCAAGAAGGAAAATTTAACACAAAGATGGGCTTTTATTGCCTATTTCTTTCAATACCTGAGTTATGCTAAGGATAATGTACATATAAGAAGAGTAAAACTGAGCTACAGATAAAATGCTAGAAAGCAGGACTATTTCAAAAAGCAAAAACAAGAACATACACACACATACACACAAACAAACCAGTGTCTTCCAACAAGAAACACATGATGAAGTACAACTTCACTCAATAATGTGATGAAATCTTATGACAAAACACTGAGCAGAGCCAAAGCAAGACACTGAAGAATACTTACAGCATTTTACTTACAAAAACTCCAGAACGGACAAAGCTAAACTGTAATAAATTCTTTACAGACACAAACACAGGTGTTATAACTAGGAAGTTACTGGCATAAAAGTCAGAAAAGTGTTTATGTCCAGAGAGAGAGAGGTACAGGCGGAGTTTTACTTCTTGACCTGGTGCAGTGGCTACATGGGTGTTCATCTTCTAATCATTTTTAAAATCGTGAATGCTTATGTGTGTGTGAGTGTGTGAGTGTGTGAGTATGTGTGCAATAAAGCCCTCTTAAAATTTTATACTGTTATGAAGAGGCCTAAAATTGAATAATGCAGTCATCATACTCTCGCAGACTCGACAGCACATGACAAAAACTCAGCCTGGGAATATACGGATCAGCAGAAAGGGCCAGGTACTAAGAAGCTTGGTAGAAGAACCAGGTCTTTAGCACAATCAATAGTTGAGTTTTCTGGTGAGGTGATACCAAGCAGGGCTCTAATGAGGAGAACAGAGAAGTCCTGACTCATAAAATCAAGGAGAAACCCACATTCAGGGCTGAAGTTTAGGTGCATGCTCTTTTGAATACTCCTGACAGACTGTGTCCACGGTGCGAATCGAGAATGTCGGCACAGGGCGTGGTTTCACTCAGACAACCCCGATGCCCCTTTGCCACCCCACTAGGGAAGGAGCAACAAGGGATCTGTTTATAGCTGGATCACAGTCGAGCTCTTTCCAAGAAGCCACCTGTCTTCTCAATCAATGCTCTCTGTAACTGGTCCCTTGTTCTTACAGATGAAAAAACAAGAGAAAACTTGATAATGGTTTTAACAAGAGAAAGTGATGCTGGTTTCTATCAAGTATGAATAACTTATTTTCAGTAGCAGGGGGGCAGCAAAGGCAGGGCCTGGGGTCAAAGGCTTCCCCAGTATCCGAAGGTAACCAGCAGAGACGGTTGGGGAAGCTCTCCAAGAGAGGGGCATAGTGAAGCCTGGGGTGATTTACTCTGATTCCTGGGGCTTGATGTGATTTTTTTTTTCTCCTCATCTAGGTCTTCACTTTTATTTGTTCCATGGGTTGACTTCTCTTGAGCTGAGGCAGTCATTGTACACCAGAGGTCAAAGCTAAATTCCAAATCTCCCCTCACTATACAGGATGGCTCAAAGCCCTACCGAGTGTGTTGGTAATTCCTTTTAGATCACTTCTTTGAACACTTAAAGTATGGAGCTAATATTTTATGACCAAGATGTTTTTATTACCAAAAAGTGTTAGTTTCTTTTTCTTATTGATATTTTAAACTAAGCGGACTTCCCTGGTGGCTCAGATGGTAAAGCGCCTGTCTACAATGCGGGAGACTCAGGTTCGATCCTCGGGTTGGGAAGATACCCTGGAGAAGGGAATGGCAATCCACTCCAGTACTATTGCCTAGAGAATCCCATGGACAGAGGAGCCTGGTAGGCTACAGTCCATGGGGTTGCAAAGAGTCAGATAAGCAGTTCTCTTATTATTTATAAAACTTCATTTAATCTTGCCCTTGATTTCCACTTATTTTGAGTAACATCTTACTCCCTTTTCAATCTTATAATTTCTGTAAGTTATCTTCCTGTCTTCATTATGTAGCTTCAGTTTTATTTTTTCCTCCTTATCTATGCACAGCAATGTGTACTGTTATTTTCCCTTCTATAGGCGCATAACTGTAGATACAATATAACTTGCAAAACAATATAAGTAGATGAATTAAACTAAAGCACTACTTTGCCTAGATGTTTTCATACACTGTCAGCCTGACTTTGGCTTTATATTCAGTCTCTTCTAAGTAGATATTTTAAATTATTATTGTTAATAGTAAATATCTGAACTACTATTGGCATTTTTTTGAGCTGAAAATTTATCATTTTAGATTTAAATAAACTATATCCAATTCAATCTAACCCAATTTGATTGTTAGTGAAAGAAAGTGAAAGTCACTCAGTCGTGTCTGACTTTTTGTGACCCCATGGACTGTACATTCCATCATATTCTCTAGGCCAGAATACTGGAATGGGTAGCCTTTCCTTTCTGCAAGGGATCTTCCCAACCCAGGTATCAAACCCAGGTCTCCCACACTGCACACAGATTCTTTACCAGCTGAGCCACAAGGGAAGCCCAAGAATACTGGAGTGGGTAGCCTATCCCTTCTCCAGCGGATCTTCCCAACCCAGGAATCGAACCAAGGTCTCCTGCCTTGCAGGAGGAATCTTTACCAACTAAGCCATCAGGGAAGGCCCTGATTAAGTTATTAAGAATACTCAGTCAAACTTCAGATCAGGTAAGAGTCAAAGAAGAATTGTCAACATAAGTACTCCAACGTGACTTCAAGTAAACATTTAAACAGTTTATCCTATAAATGATGTTTTGGGCTATGAACTTACTGCATTTGTGAATACCACAGATTGAAACACTCTATTGTTTAATGGTCAATTCAAACTTGCCTTATGAAATTCTAGCCATCGTTGGAATGCCATTATTATCCTATTTAGACTATAAAGACTATATTTGCTTACCCCATCAGATTATAATTTATGTAACAGTTCTTTTTCACAAAGAATCAAGGACTCCACTTGTTACTTGGCTAGGGACTACAGAGAATAAGGTCAACATTACCTTTTCTATGCTGTAAAAAGTAAACACTAACTGCGTAAGCCGGGGGTAGCCAGGCCCCAAGGACACTTTGCGCCCCAGCGCCTCCTGACCTCATGAGGCCGGCGGGGCTGGAAAGCAGGAGCTGGGGTCAACACGATCCCAAACAATGACTCCACGTGTGAGTGGTATTAGCCCCACCTTCAACAAGATGACAGAGGAGAAGGACACATGCACATCTTCTCCTGTGAGAACTCCAAAACTGTAACTAACTGCTGAACAACCGTCGACAGGAAAATGCCGGATCCCACCAAAAATAAGACACCCCACGTCCAAAGGCAAAGGGAAACCCTAACAAGATGGCAGGAAGGGGGAAATCATGTTTAGAATCAAACCAATACCCATCAGAGATGCTCAGAGGGCTCAAACAAAACCGTGTGCACACCAGGACCCAGAGATGCCACAGAGACTGGGCCAGACCTGCCACTGAGTGCCTCAGCGTCTCCTATGGAGGCACGGTCATCAGTGGCCAGCTGCAGGGACAGGGTTCTGGCTGCAGCAGAGCTGGGAGGCACCCCATGTGGCACAAGTCTTCCTGGAGGACACTGAAAGATGAACTCCCCAGATTGGTAGGTGCCCAACATACTACTGGAGAAGAGTGTAGAAATAGCTCCAGAAAGAATGTGGAGGCTGAGCCAAAGAGAAAACAATGCCAAGCTGTGGAGGTGACTGGTGTTGGAAGTAAAGTCCAATGCTGTAAAAACTATATTGCATAGAAACCTGCAATGTTAGGTCCATGAATCAAGGTAAACAGGAAATGGTCAAACAGGAGATGGCAAGAGGGAACACCAACATTTCAGGAATCAGTGAACTAAAATGGATCTGAATGGGCAAGAACGTGCACATGTTCAAGCTGGATTTAGAAAAGGCAGAGGAACCAGACATCAAATTGCCAACATCCATTGGATCATGGAAACAGCAAGAACGTTCCAGAAAAAACATCTACTTGTCCTTCATTGACTATGCTAAAGCCTTTGGCTGTGTGGATCACAATAAACTGTGGGAAATTCTTCAAAAGATGGGAATGCCAGACCACCTTACCTGCCTCCTGAGAAATCTGTATGCAGGTCAAGAAGCACCAGTTAAAACCAGACATGGAACAATGAATTGGCTCCAAACTGGAAAATTAGTACATCAAGGCTGTATATTGAAACTTGCTTATTTAACTTAAAGCAGAGTACATCATGAGAAATGCCAGGCTGGATGAAGCACAAGCTGGAATCAAAGACTGCTGGGAGAGATATCAATAACCTCAGATATGCAGATGACACCATCCTGATGGCAGAAAGCAAAGAGGAACTAAAGAACCTCTTGATGAAAGTGAAAGAGAAGACTGAAAAATCTGGCTTAAAACTCAACATTCAAAAAACCACGACCATGGAATCTAGCCCCATCACTTTATGGCAAATAGATGGGGAACCAATGGAAACAGTAGAGACTTTACTTTCTTGGGCTCCAAAATCACTGCAGAGTGACTGCTGCTGCTGAGCTAGGTTGGAAGAAGCACAAGCTGGAATCAAGATTGCTGGGAGAAATATCAATAACCTCAGATAAGCAGATAACACCACTCTTATGGCAGAAAGTGAAGAGGAACTAAATAGCCTCTTGATGAAAGTGAAAGTGGAGAGTGAAAAAGTAGGCTTAAAGTTCAACATTCAGGAAATGAAGATCATGGCATCTGGGCCCATCACTTCATGGGAAATAGATGGGGAAACAGTGGAAACAGACGCTGATTGTATTTTTCAGGGCTGCAAAATCACTGCAGATGGTGACTGGAGCTATGAAATTAAAAGACGCTTACTCCTTGGAAGAAAAGTTATGACCAACCTAGATAGCATATTCAAAAGCAGAGACATTATTTGCCGACTAAGGTCTGTCTAGTCAAGGCTATGGTTAAGCCCACCAGGCTCCCCCATCCCTGGGATTCTCCAGGCAAGAATACTGGAGTGGGTTGCCATTTCCTTCTCCAATGCATGAAAGAGAAAAGTGAAAGTGAAGTCGCTTAGTCTGTCCGACTGTTAGCGACCCCATGGACTGCAGCCCACCAGGCTACTCCGTCCATTGGATTTTCCAGGCAAGAGTACTGGGGTGGGGTGCCATTGCCTTCCCCGGCCCATGAGCTCTAGGACCTGGGAAATACAACTACTGTGCTTGTGCACTACAACGAATGAAGCCTGTATTCCTAGAGACTGTGCTCCATGTAGGACAAGCCACTACAATGAGCAGTCTGTGCATCACAATCAAGAATGGTCCCTGCTCACTGCAACTAGAGAAAGCCCAAGCACAGCAATGAAGATCCAGTACTGCCAAATAAATTAATTTTAAAAAATCTCTACTACTTGTCAATAGATTGCTCTGTGCGTGTGAATATTTTTCCTCATGGGGAATTGAATGATTGTATCATTTTGTAAGAAATATGTGTCTTCAACTGCAACTGATTCACAGTTGACTTTCCTGCAAAGTGACCACTACCCAGAGGATCCTGAACAGATGTCCCATTACCGTTTAATACAATATCCATGCTTTTTTAGCAAGACTTGCCATCATCCACTTTGTGAACTAATGTTAAAAGCATAACTGCATTGGAGATGTAACATTTCAGGTCATTCCTTTGGAAATAGACTTAACACTTGGGCTAAAAGTAAAAACCAACCAATCAATCAATCAAACAAACCACCAACAACGTTGTAGAAGTGAGGTGGGGGAAAGAGATGAGTCTGACTGCAAAGAAACAACCATTGTATTAATTATTATTTTATTTGAAAAAGGCGATTCCTTCTCTTTTACCGTTCTTTAAATGCAAACAATATGCAGCTCTTCTCTAACCAAGTTTTTAACAGTATTCTATAACAGGAAGTTATAAGGTTTTGAGGAAGATGACTGAGGGGCAGTGGGGAATAAAGAGAGGCAGCTACTCTGGAAATATTCTTAAACAATACTAAACTGCAGCATGACCTTGATTTCACTTTAAAAATAAGAATTGTATAGCTTCATATTTCCATTTTTATGTTTAAAATCCTATCCATATGGACATTTTAAGGATAGTAACTCTTCCAGTCTTTACAGTGGAAGTGAGAAATAGATTTAAGGGAACAGATCTGATAGACAGAGTGCCTGAAGAACTATAGATGGAGGTTTGTGATACTGTACAGGAGACAGGATTCAAGATCATCCCCAAGAAAAAGATGCAAACAAAGCAAAATGGATGTCTGAGGAGGCCTTACAAACAGCTGTGAAAAGAAGAGAAGCAAAAAGCAAAGGAGAAAAGGAAAGATATATCCATTTGAATGCAGAGTACCAAAGAATAGCAAGGAGAGATAAGAAAGCCTTACTCAGCAATCAATGCAAAGAAATAGAGGAAAACAATAGAATGGGAAAGACTAGAGATCTCTTCAACAAAATCAGAGATACCAAGGGAACATTTCATGCAAAGGTGGGCTCAATAAAGGAGAGAAATGGTATGGACCTAACAGAAGCAGAAGATATTAAGAAGAGGTGGCAAGAATACATAGAAGAACTGTACAAAAAAGATCTTCACAACCCAGATAATCATGATGGTGTAATCACTCAGCTAGAGCCAGACATCCTGGAATGTGAAGTCAAGTGGGCCTTAGGAAGCATCACTATGAACAAAGCTAGTGGAGGTGATGGAATTCCAGATGAGCTATTTCAAATCCTGAAAGATGATGCTGTGAAAGTGCTGCACTCAATATGCCAACAAATTTGGAAAACTCAGAAGTGGCCACAGGACTGGAAAAAGTCAGTTTTCATTCCAATCCCAAAGAAAGGCAATGACAAAGAATGCTCAAACTACCGCACAATTGCACTCATCTCACACGCTAATAAAGTAATGCTCAAAATTCTCCAAGTCAGGCTTCAACAATACGTGAACCGTGAACTTCCAGATGTTCAGGCCAGTTTTAGAAAAGGCAGAGGAACCAGAGATCAAACCGCCACCATCCACTGGATCATGGAAAAAGCAAGAGAGTTCCAGAAAAATATCTATTTCTGCTTTACTGACTATGCCAAAGCCTTTGACTGTCTGGATCACAATAATCTGTGAAAAATTCTGAAAGAGATGGGAATACCAGACCACCTGACTAGCCTCTTGAGAAATCTGTATGCAGGTCAGGAAGCAACAGTTAGAACTGGACATGGAATAACAGACTGGTTCCAAATAGGAAAGAGAGTATGTCAAGGCTGTATATTGTCACCCTGCTTATTTAACTTCTATGCAGAGTACATCATGAGAATTGCTTGGCTGGAAGAAGCACAAGCTGGAATCAAGATTGCCGGGAGAAATACCAATAAGCTCAGATATGCAGATGACACCACCCTTATGGCAGAAAGTGAAGAAGAACTAACGAGCCTCTTAATGAAAGTGAAAGAGGAGAGTGAAAAAGTTGGCTTAAAGCTCAACATTCAGAAAACTAAGATCATGGCATCTGGTCCATCACTTCATGGCAAATAGATGGGGAAACAGTGGCTGATTTTATTTTGGGGGGGCTCCAAAATCATTGCAGATGGTGATTACATCCATGAAATTAAAAGATGCTTACTCCTTGGAAGAAAAGTTATGACCAACCTAGACAGCATATTAAAAAGCAGAGACATTACATTGTCAACAAAGGTCCATTTAGTCAAGGCTATGGTTTGTCCAGTAGTCAGGTATGGATGTGAGAGTTGGACTATGAAGAAAGCTGAGCACTGAAGAATTGATGCTTTTGAATTGCTGTGTTGGAGAAGACTCTTGAGAGCCCCTTGGACTGCAAGGAGATCCAATGAGTTCATCTTAAAGGAGATCAGTCCTGGGTGTTCATTGGAAGGACTGATGTAGAAGCTAAAACTCCATTACTTTGGCCACCTGATGGGAAGAGCTAACTTATTTGACAGATGGAAAATAAAGAAGGTTGATTGCTGAAGAATTGATGCTTTAGAACCGTGGTGCTGAAGAAGACTCTTGAGAGTCCCTTGGACAGTAAGGAGATCAAACTAGTCAATCCTAAAGGAAATCTACCCTGAATATTCATTGGAAGGACAATGCTGAAGCTGAAGCTCCAACACTTTGGCCGCCTGATGCAAACAGCCAACTCACTGGAAAAGACCCTAATTCTAGGAAAGATTTAGGGCAGGAAGAGAAAAGGGTGACAGAGGATGAGATGGTTGGGCAGTATCACCAACTGAATGGACATGAATCTGAGCAAACTCCAGGAGATAGTGAAGGACAGGGAAGCCTGGCATGTTGTAGTCCATGGGGTCACAAAGAGTTGGATACAACTTAGCGATTGAACAACAACAATAGTAATTAAAATAATATTACTGGCAGACAGACATACAGATCAATGGAAAAGAAAAGACAGCCCAGAAATAAACCCACACATATTGTCAAACTGATCTTCAACAAAGGTATAAAGAATATGCAATGAAAAAAGGATACTCTCTTCAACAAATGGTACTGAAAACTGGATATCTGCATGCCAAAGAATGAAATTGGACCTTTATCTTATACCATATATAAAAATCAACTCAACTGATGAAAAACTTAAGTGTAATACCTAAAACTGTAAAACTCCTAAAAGAAAACACAGGCGAAAAGCTTCTTGACATTTGCCTTGGTAATGGTTTCTTGACTATGACAACAAAAGCATAGACAAGAAAAACAAAAATAGAAAAGTGGGAATGCATCAGATGAAAAATCTTCCATACAGCAAAAGAAATAAAAAGTCAACCCATTGCCTTTAACAGTTTTTGAAAGGATGACTCTCATGTTAAATGTTCTTACCACAGAAATAAGAAAACAAATCAAACCCAAAGAGGCAGGAGGAAACTTTTAGAGGTGATGGATATGTTTATTACCATGATGATGGTTCCACGGATATGTTTCCAAACTCATCAATTGTATCCATTCAATATGTTCAATTTCTTTTTTTATTATCAATTATACCTCAGTAAAACTGCCTGAAAAATACTATATGTACACTGTTTTGATTAGACAGATGTAAGGTCCTAGACAAATCTAAATTCTGGTTATTTATTTTTTGGGACTACTTTAAACTATTGCTTATATTAAATTGAATAAAATCAATAGAAGGAGAAAGTCCTAAGCCTTTTATGCAATATGGTTTCTAGTACAGGCTCAGGCCAATTATTCCTTTGACATCTGCAACTGGCATTTTAAATGATCAGAAAAAATAGCTGCTAGTGATGTTTTTTTCAAAGTCCACTTGGCTGCATACTATGTCATGATCTCCCTAGAAAAGCGTATCAGGAGGAATTAGATTAATTTTTAAAGGCTCTTTACCCTTGAGTTTACTGTACGAATCCATCATTTTAACACCTCATGTTTATTAAGTAACTCCATGTTTTATATATGATGTTTATAAAATTTGGTTGTGTGAGGGGTTTATATTTGACTCCCTGCATGGCTATATGAGATAATCAAGGTTGGAAGATGTTAACAAATTAATAAATAGAGCCCCGATCATGATAATAGAGAGATTCCATTCTATGTTATATTTAATTTTGTCCAAATATTAAAAAAGAAAGGTATTTAATTCTACAAGCTGTAATCACAGAGAATGTTTACATAAACATGAGATAAATCTTCAGAGAGTAACATTACAGTTCAATATCACAGCTTACAAAAAAACCCTTTCTTGACTCTTCAAGTTTAACTTAAAAGCCCCACTCTCTGTGAAACCATATTAAAATCTGTATCGTTGCTGCCCTTAGTGTTTATGTTATTATCATAGTGATGTCCATGACTAATTTTGTCCAAATGTTAAAAAAGAAAGGTATTTAATTCTACAAGCTGTAATCACAGAGAATGTTTACATAAACATGAGATAAATCTTCAGAGAGTAACATTACAGTTCAATATCACAGCTTACAAAAAAACCCTTTCTTGACTCTTCAAGTTTAACTTAAAAGCCCCACTCTCTGTGAAACCATATTAAAATCCGTATCGTTGCTGCCCTTAGTGTTTATGTTATTATCATAGTGATGTCCATGACTCACCATCCTAGCCCTCAAGCAACCCTACAAGAGTTACAGAGCAGGTGTTACTATACCCATTTCATGGAAAAGGGAACTGAGTCTTGGAACATATCAATACCTGTGGAGGGAACAAGAAGTGAATGGTAGAGGTGGGATTTGACTTGAAGCCTTAAGACCTGTGTCCAGGGTTTACATCTCTGAGAGTATCCTCGCCGACTGAGCTGTGCTCCACAGCTCCAAGCATAGTCAACTTGCACCAAGTAGACAGCAGCAGATGTTACTGAATGGAGCAGGAGTTCAGATACCCAGCACAGCAGAAAGGTGGTTGCTTTTTCCAATGCTGGAGATTTAACAATGGGCAAAGCAAGAACTAAGAATTGTCCAGCAAGATACACAAGTGCATCCTCTGAAGTATACAGCATCATCATTTTTGACATTCACCTTCTAAATGGTTCAGGTTCTATGGCCTCGGCAATTAGCTGCTTCCCATCACTGAGCAAAGGACCAGAAACAAGACAGTGGGACATGGCTCTCCACTCTCCTTGCTCCACAGAGAGCTCTTTGCTCACAAGGTGATCAATAACGCTGAGGGTGGGGACGGTACAAGAGAGACTTGTAAATACAGAAAGATATGTTCTGTCTTGAAAAGGGCTTTCAGGGGCATAATTGACTTTAAAAGGGTCCCACAAATAAAAGCAGTTATAAATTGCACATTAACCATTAGGCATCAAAATTGTTTCTCACTTAATCTCAATTATAAAGACTAAGAGCCATGTTATCCCTGATAAGTTATCTGCAAGGTCCAGTTTATTCAGCAGATGACACACTGTATCGCATCATCCAGTGTTTCCATGCTTAATATCTAATGACCATATTCTCTATCCATTGGGAAGTATGTTTCTCATTAATTGTTATATAAAGTTATTTAATTACAAATCACTCACAATTTAAAAATTGATGTTTAGTTGGCACACTAGTGATGAGATTAAAAATTTAAGGAAGAAAACCTCCTTGTATTAAGGACAGCAAGTCTTGCATAGCCAAATGATTTCACAAGGCAAAGATTTCCATTTCATTGACAGGAAGTCAATGGGGACACCTCAGTAACCTCCAGATTCAAAATGCTCTGTGGTATATAAGATAATAGAAATCGCCTCCCTTGTTGCTATCTAATTTCAGTTTGCCAAATGATGTCATTTGTTACTTTTCAGGAAATTATTTCCCAAGAAAGATATTTCCTTATTTGGTTTTACATAATTCAAAAAAGAAAGAACGAAAGAAATTACCTACAAGGAGGAATGCAATTAGTAAGAACAGTTGAAGTTAGAGATAGATTATATCCTTGCAGAAGATATCAGGGAAAAAAAATGCATGCATCTTTTATATATACAATGCAAAGTTTCAGTATATAACGCTTTATAGTTGTTATATATACGTACATAGTGGGAAATGTACATATATATGTGTATATATACATGTGTTTATATATACATGTGTTGTTCAGAGACAAAGAGATCAAAGGAGGGCAATTATCCACCCATTTGATAATATTTGAATGAGCACATACTATGTGCTAAGGCAGCACAAACAGATAGGATATGGTGAAGCTGCTGCTGCTGCTAAGTCGCTTCAGTCGTGTCTGACTGTGCGACCCCATAGACGGCAGCCCACCAGGCTCCCCCGTCCCTGGGATTCTCCAGGTAAGAACTCTGGAGTGGGTTGCCATTTCCTTCTCCAATGCATGAAAGTGAAAAGTGAAAGTGAAGTCGCTCAGTCGTGTCCGACTCTTCGCGATCCCATGGACTTCAGCCTACCAGGCTCCTCCGCCCATGGGATTTTCCAGGCAAGAGTACTGGAGTGGGTTGCCATTGCCTTCTCCGATTCTCAGTATTATTAACAAACCCAGTTCCTCCTTCACTAGGCAATTTTAAATAGTGCAAAACAGCTGATACATTGAAAAGTCATGTTGTTTATTTTCTTAATAGAGAAGAGGTAGCCTCTCAGAAGGCTCAGTTCAGTTCAGTCGCTCAGTCGTGTCTGACTCTTTGCGACCCCATGAATCGCAGCACGCCAGGCCTCCCTGTCCATCACCATCTCCCGGAGTTCACTCAGACTCACGTCCATCAAGTCAGTGATGCCATCCAGCCATCTCATCCTCGGTCGTCCCCTTCTCCTCCCGCCCCCAATCCCTCCCAGCATCAGAGTCTTTTCCAATGAGTCAACTCTTCTCATGAGGTGGCCAAAGTACTGGAGTTTCAGCTTTAGCATCATTCCTTCCAAAGAACACCCAGATCNCAAGTCAGTGATGCCATCCAGCCATCTCATCCTTGGTCGTCCCCTTCTCCTCCCGCCCCCAATCCCTCCCAGCATCAGAGTCTTTTCCAATGAGTCAAGTCTTCACATGAGGTGGCCAAAGTACTGGAGTTTCAGCTTTAGCATCATTCCTTCCAAAGAAATCCCAGGGCTGATCTCCTTCAGAATGGACCGGTTGGATCTCCTTGCAGTCCAAGGGACTCTCAAGAGTCTTCTCCAACACCACTGTTCAAAAGTACATTGAAGTGAAGTGAAGTGAAGTAGCTCAGTCGTGTCCGACTCTTTGTGACCCCGGTGGACTGTAGCCTACCAGGCTCCTCCCTCCATGGGATTCTCCAGGCAAGAATACTGGAGTGGGTTGCCATTTCCTTCTCCCAAAGTACATTAGATCCCCAGAATTCACTCATAACTAAAAGTTTATACCATTTGGCCAATATCTCCCCACTTCCCATGGCACCCAGGCCTTGGCAACCACTGTTCTATTCTCTGCTTCTATGAACTTAATTTTTTTAGGTTCCACATGTAAGTGAGATTATACAGTATTTGTCTTTCTGTGTCTGGCTTATTCATATAGCAAATTGTCTTCCAGGTTCAACCATATAGTTGCAAATGGCAGGATCTTCTTTATTATGACAATAATATATATATATATCACATTTTCTTTATCCATTAATCCATCAACAGACACAAAGTCTGTTTCCATATCTTGGCTACTGAGAATCATTCTGCTAACATGGATTAAGTATTTACTATGCATTAGCTGGCTTCCTAGGTGGCTCAGTGGTAAAACAACCGGCTGCCAACACAGGAAGACCCCTTGAGAAAGGGAAGGGCAACCCATTCCAGTCTTCTTGCCTGGGAAGTCCCATGGACAGAGTAGGCTAAGGTGGGCTAAGGTCCACGGGGCCACAAAGAGTTGTACTTGATTTGGGGTCTAAAACAACAAAAACAATACATTAGCTACTGTGCTGGGCACTCACATATATGTCTCTTTTTTTAATATATGTCTGATTTAACCTTCGAAGTAGTCCTAGAAGGAAGGTGCTATTTTGCTGTTTCATAAACGAAGAAACTGAAGTTTTGAGTTGTTATTCATCTTACCCAGGGTCACCCAGCTAGCAAGTTCTTGATAGGTTAACATTTGAAGTGATGGGGTGGGGAAGATTTAAGTGACAATATCCACTGGGGACCTGGGGGCTCAGAGAGAGGTCAGAACTGGGAATGCACTGCCTCTGACAGGCGGGTGTTCAGTCACTGTCATGACAAGGCAGGGGTAAGGATTTGGGTGAAAAAAGAAAAGCAGAGATATAGATGCTGAATTCTAAAACTTTCAGAAGTCATGTGATGGAACAGGAACCAAGGAAGACAATACACAAAGTGGAATCTGAAAGGTGCCCACAGGATGTGATCTTATTAAAGAAGTTAAAGGAAAAGAATTTGAGAAGACGGTTATTCAGAAAGCTGTTTCCTGGTGTTCTGTGAAGAATTTCCCATTCTGTGCACTGCCCTCATTTGCATACCTGACAGCATAAAATACTTGCATCTTTTTAATGCTGTTTACAGTTTATCCTTGGATTCCTTATTAGCCATGGAAATAAACTTTCAAATTCTATTTAGGTAAAAGCTCCATGTTTCCATCCACCTCCAACCTCCTGGTAGCTTCCAGCTTGACGTGGACACCCCAAGTATTACTTATCTGGAGCCAATGTTCTCGTTTCTCTCTGCTGAGTCCACACATCCTTGTTTGAGCAAATAACAGGAACAAACAATTCCTTCTATAATGGATGTACCCTAAGGTGTCACGCTTCTGAGAATCTCATTTGACAATCGATTCCCCTGAACCATGGTACAATGTGACTTTAGTTCACACATTTGTTATTTATTGGGCATGAATGGTAGGGATTTGACCAAGTAGGCTGTGCCTCCAGGCCAAAACAGCACAGGTAGTGCCCACCTCACAAAGGGGAGGAAGAAGCTAGCGGAGGGGGCTGGAGGACAGCTACAGATGGTCACTGAGAGCCAGAGTAGCTGACCACATCAGCAAAAGGTTACTTGACTAATAACAAAACTTTTAAAACTGTGAAATATTAATACTGGTTAAGACTTTTTGCACATTTACTATGTGCAGGGCATAGCAACCAACACATTCTAGGACTCAACGGCTGAGGTTTAATGATCAGTTCCTCCACTTGCCAGAGGACAGATGAGATTCTGACTAGAATTTGGAAAAGGTGAAATATCTGGGTTCACCTCCTCACCAAAATCCTGGCCTCTTGTCACCACTGTCCAACAGAACTTCCTGTGATGAAGGAAATGTTTGACATACTGTCCCGTATGGTACTAGCTACACATTGGTGTAGAGCTTGAAATGTGATTGCTGCAACGGACTAGCAACAAGCAACAAACACAAACAACTTGAATTTTGATTAAAATTTAAATGTAAATAACTACATTTAGGGTTTCCCTGGTGGCTCAATGTTAAAGAAACCACCCGCTAATGCAGGAGATGAAAGGTTCCATCCCTGGTCCAGGAAGATCCCCTGGAGAAGAAAACAGCAACTCACTCTAATATTCTTGCCTGGGAAATCCCACAGACAGAGGAGCCTGGTGGAGTCCATGGGGAGTCCCTGTGGCCTCAAACTTAGCAACTAAACAACAAAGCCACATTTCATAGCCATTTTGGACTGCACGGACACAGAACATTTCCACCATTACAGAAAATTCTATTGGAGAGCACTCTTTAAGAGAAATGGCACATTTTCCCTTTCTTTCCTCATTAGATTCCAAGGCAAGGAGATGGGTTTGTCCCTCTCCTTCCCAGCTCGTCCGGCCTCAAGGAAAGGAGATTCCTTTCCTCTTTCCAACTTCTCCAACCCCACCTCCACACCACCCATGCCTTGGAACCATCCTTGCGTGGGAGAGGGGGGGGAACCCTGAAGGGGGAGGCAGATGGGAGTGACCTTCTCTATCAGCACCACCATCAATAATCCACCAAGACCCACCTCTCAAAAGATGAAAATCATTTTGTCAGAGATAGGATCAGCCGAGCTAAACCTGAACAAGCAAACACAACCAGCCAACACTTCATGACATAAATAAAAGAGCTGCTCTTGGTTTTTCTAGGGCCTCTGTGACAAGTGATGTAGATGGAAGAAAGCCTGTGAGGTGTCTTCCTTTTCTTCAAAACTTTTAAAGACTGGTTACCCTACATTATTGAAGTGGAAAATGGGGCTTCTCAGCCACCCAAAGCAATGTTTAACTAAGAAAAGTATTTTTCTGAACCAAAAAGTACTCCAGCCTTTAACCAAAAGACCTTCACAGTTGAAAGCTCAGGGATCCCAGCAACCTCAACATTTAAAGTCCATATTCAATGCTAATGGAGTCTTTTACAAGTCCTATTTGCAAATTCTGCTGCATTTTTTGTTTGCTCCTTTTGCAGGGCGTGTGGAATGGAACTCCTACTCCCTGTGTTGGAAGGGGAGTCTTAACCACTGGACCACCAGGGACGTCCCTCTAAAGTGTGCCTTAAGGATATCTTCACTAGCGTTTACTTTAGGGTAACTTAGAGCTTTCTTTTACAAGTGAAAAGAGCTCATCCAGATTTATAAGGAGCAGGAACCTGAGGAGAGGGGAAGAAACAGCCAGATGTAAAATGAAGGACTCTGCCGGTCTATTTTTAAAAATACCCTAAGGTATTGTGTGGCCACTGCATCAGAACTTTCTAGTCCCCGTCTCAAGTTTTCCAAAATGTCGGATTCATTGTGAAACTCTGAAGCACCACCGACTAAATCACCTGGGGAGTCTTGTTTTCAGTGGCTCTGGGGTTGGGCCTGCAATTCTGCATTTCTAGCAAGGTCCCAGATGACGCTGCTGCTATGGAGTAGCAAGCATCTAGACCCCAAGAAATCGGAATCGGACCTCCTCAGTTCAGAGACTTCGCTCCTGACAAGAAGTGGAAGTTACAGGAAGGTCCCTGGGGCAGCTCCTTAGTCAGGCCCGGGGACAGCCGACTTTAGGGCGACGTTGGCGGAGGGGGCGAACCTTAGCATGAGCAACAGCAGTAAGTTTCACTGGGGTGTGTTACATACCGGGCTCCTGCGCCTCATTCATTTTGTCCTCTCATCAAGCACAGGAACTGGACACTATTATCGTCGCTTTACTGGTGGAGACACTGAGCTCGGAGATTTAAGTAACTTGCCTACGGTAACGGCTTTTCGGGAGAGTTGAATCTAGGTCCTCAAGCTCGAAGAAACAGCCCTTTAAACACGTCGGAGCCTCAGTTTTCTGTGCTGTGAAATGGACGGGCTTTACGGGCAGAGATCCCTGCCGCGTACACCTCTGGGAGTCCTTGGATTCCTGAAGCAGAGCTTGCTAGCTCTTTGACCCTGCAGGGGAAAGTTCTTTTTGAGAACACCGAGCCCCTCTGCCTGCCTGTTAGGTCAGGGGCAACGCACCGCCGTTCCCGGGGTGCGTCGGGCAGTCCGGAGCGAGGTGGCTCGGGTCACAGCGGGCAGGTCCATTACATAACCGCGAGGCGGCCCCTCACCCCTCGCCAAGCCGCGGCCGGTAGAGCGGATCCCGGGATAAATCCCATTCACCCGCCGGCCAGAGTCCACGGCGGAGCTGGGGGCGTTGAACTCCCCGGTGCATTTCGGAGGCTGAGCGCGGGGATTTTCCCTGCCACGCTCTCCGCCTCCCGCGCTGCCCGTGGGGCCCCAGCCCCAGCCCCAGCCCCGCCGGCGCCTCCGCCCCGTCCGCTCCCCGCCCCCTCGGGAGCGCGGACCACGGCGCCTGGGGCCCGGGAAGGGGCCACCGCACGGTGGGTGCACCCCGGGGGCATGTCAGCACGCCACCGCCCGGGCTGCAGCGGTCCACGCGAGGTGAGCAAGCGGAGCGGCCGGGAGGAGAGGGGCATCTGCACTTACTCGGCGGGCTGCGGAGGGCTGGAGGCTGGCCCGCCGCTGCCGGGGAGCAGTCTCCCGCCGATCGCTCTGGCACCGGGATCCCCAGCGCGCCGGCCCGGGAGCCCACTGGCAGACGCTCTGTCCGCTCTCAGGACGCGGTGGCTCAGGTGACCCGGGCATCCTTCGCGGCTGGGCGGCAGGCTCTAGGGCTGGGCTGGGGGGAGGTGGCAGGGGGCGCTCCCTTGGCTGCCCGGCGACGCACCGGGAGCCCGCCACCATAGCTGGATCCCTTGGAGCGCCCGTTGTGTTGGGGAAAGACACATGCCCACCTGACCCGGCGGTGCTGGGCCGGTGCTCGGGCAGTTTCTGGGCCGGTGGCTGGACAGGGAGCGGCTTTGATCCCCACCTCCTGGAATTTCCAAATGCCGACTTCTCGTGCAGGAGAGATCGCACAAGATTCCTTCTGGATTCTGTACCTAACGTGTCTTAGGTATTTAGAATCTTCCCTTTCCCTCAGGTGATAATGTTTAGTTAATTTCCATTGGCTTAATTTCTTAGTTGCTTCTTGTCCCCAAAGAAAATCAGTGGTACCGGTAGTGCAGACTCAGGGGAAAGTGCTTGAAGTAAAATTTGAGAGCAGGGTTCCACTAAGTCCTGAGGCTATTTGGTTAGCCTTTGGCTTTCAAAACTCAGCATTCATTCTGAATCTCTTGTAATTTTTTTTTTTTTTTTTTTTTTTGTTAATAAGTCATTTGGGACCTATTAGGGCACTGGTTCAATCCTTCCATTCTGGAGGGACTCTAATTAGTTTACCTTTTCTTTGCTGAGAGTTTGGCATTCCGGTGGCTGCAGTCAGCTTAACCCAGAAAGAAGCAAAGTCTTCAGGCCCTCCGAATTTAGAAACACTCATCAGGTGTTTGGGAGATCCTAGCTTTTAAAATCATCAGCTGCCTGGCCATAAACCTCATGTCAAACTAGGCAAAATGGTGTCTGACCCTCCCAGGAGTAGTAATTAAGTGACTGGATTTGGTCACTTATAATCACAGGCTCTTGGAAATTGTTCAGGTTTTTAGAGATCGTCTGGTCAGACTCTTCACCAGACAGCCTGGGAAGCTCAGTTTCCTGTTGGTAAGGATCGCTTCTCGGCCTTCTGGCTAAGATCAAGTGTAACATGGGCTTCCTTGGTGGCTCAGAGGTTAACGCGTCTGCTTCTAATACGGGAGACCTGGGTTCGATCCCTGGGTCGGGAAGATCCCCCGGAGAAGGAAATGGCAACCCATTCCAGTATTCTTGCCTGGAGAATCCCATGGACAGAGGAGCCTGGTGGACTACAGTCCATGGGGGTCGCAAAAAGTCGGACACGACTGAGCGACTTAACTAACTAACTAAGGATTGGTTAAGTTCACTGGTGACTGAGGCAGTACCAGAATCCAGGCCCTGTCCTTCCAACTCAGTTCAGTTTTCAAACCGTATTACTTTCAGGCATTATATAACAAAATTGATGATTAGAGTCATCTGATCATGTCATTTTCCTGTTATTATTTTTTGTCCATCTTTTTCTCTTTCTTTTGTTTTTTTAATTTTTATTTATTTTTTAACTTTATTTTACTTTACAGTACTGTACTGGATTTGGCATACATTGACATGAATCCGCCACGGGTGCATCTTTTTCTTTTTAAACTGGTGGGATTCTGAAATAGTTGAGAGGTCGATTTAGTCAGACCACCTTTTAGTATAATTTTTAAAAATACAAACCCTTAATTTTAAGTAATACACCTTAAATGCATGAATTTAAATAGTAATATGAAGATGAATATGCAGGTACATTACAGGTGAACTGCCAGGGGAAGAAAAGTAATCAATACAGATGGATAAAATGTATCCTCATCTATCTTTGGAGTCTCTTTGGGTTCTTACCTTCCTGTGCCGATCATTGGTTAGAATTCAGAGTGTGATTTGTGACTTTGGAGCTGGCTTGGGAAAAGTGGCTTATATGAGGACAACGTGTGTGTTGTGATTAACACGATGTCCTATGACGGTGCTCAGAGAAAGGAATTTTTAAAGAGACTTATTTAGCATTTTGGGCTCCCCAGAGGGCTTAGCGGTAAAGAATCTGCCTGCCAGTGCAGGAGACTTGGGTTGATTCCTGAATTGGGGGGATACTGGCAGAGGAAATGGCAACCCACTCCGGGATTCTTGCCTGGGAAATCTCATGACTAGAGGAGCCTGGTGGGCTACAGACCTTGGAGTCTCAAAAAGTCGACATGACTTAGGGACTGAACACACATATTTAGCATTTCCGCGTTACATTACACATTTTTTATGTTTTTCAGCTTACTTTAATAGGTATTTATCGAGTGCCTACTCTGTGCCCAGTGATGTTATGGTCACTCAAGGTTTATCAGTGAATAAAACAAAGAACTTTGGTCTTATGAACCTCAGGGTACAATTTATTTATGAGAATTTTTCCAGGATTGTTTGGCAGATGGAAGAGAATTTCAGTTTTGACTAAAATAGGCAGATATTTCCCAGGCAGGAATACTGGAGTGGATTGCCATTTCCTTTTCCAGGGAATCCTCCCAACCCAGGGATCGAACTCACTTCTCCTGCGTTGGCAGGCAGATTCTTTACCCCTGAACCACCAGGGAAGCCCTTAAAGTAGAGGAATGAACACAAATATTCCAAATTGTCTACCTTCCAGTCCCGGAATTCTGCTGATTTTATAATCAGTGTGAAAATACATACAGAAACAAATTCAGCTAAAGTTACTTTGACTTTTATGAACTGATGTATGTGAACTCTACGTGAATAGCAATTCCCACACTTGGTTACTTTATGTGTATTCATTCAGAGTCCCTGAAATGACACTTCCCTGAAATGACACATCACTGTGGTGACATTAAACTTAATGAAGCACGAGAGGATTAGTTTTCTCAATGATGTTGGTGCCCTGATGTCAGTGTTGTGGACTATAATTGTATTAGTTTTAAGATGTAGCTTCTTATTTATTTATGAAGGTAAGTGTTATGCTTTGATTTTGTCTCACTTTGGATTGTTCCCTGCTCCCCTCCATGTTAACAGGCAGCACGGTGTTGTGACTTATTGCTAAATCGGTTACCACAGAGGTTTTTCTTTTTAATCAGACATTGCCATTTTAAGCATTTCCTCATCTTCTCAATTGCTTTTTCTTCAGAATGCCATAGTTTGCAAGCTCAGGCATGTTTATTGTTTTTAACAAAGGCTTATCAAAATGAAATTGGCAGTTTTTCAGTCATATATAGCCCCAAAAAAGTATTCAATACAGCTTTGGGGGTTGTTTATGCATTCCTTACCTAACCAATGGCTTTGCTTTTAAATTTCCCCAATTTGGAAGCGATGTTCTTCTGAGTCCCTTTCTACGATATCTAAAAACCCATTCAAGTTGTATGATAATTTAATTTAGAAAAGCTAAATCCACACTTGAAGACATTGGGCGGGTTTGAGTACAAGGATTTTTGTCTCTGTTTTTAATCTGTTCTGCATCAAAGGACATCAGAAACTGTCATTATCTAACAATGTCCTATTTGAAAGTGATCTCTGTTCAACACTTGGAGGAGAGTCATGACGCCTGACAGCTGCTAGGTACCCAGGGGCAGTTGATTTTCTTCCTTTGCCTACCACTATGCCCCCGCCAGATTCTTACCTACCCCCCACCATTCCACTTACAGCACACTGAAGAAAGAGATATGTTGCTCTGTAGCCAGGTAAGAAGTTACACACCTTTAATTAATTATTTAATCAATATACTCATTCATTGTTTACTCTACAAATGTTTATTGAACTTCTTATTACAGATTTGTTCAAAGATGGTGTCCTACACCCCTTGTTTCCTGTGCCAGTGGCTGTAGGGGATATGAAAACATACTACTTGCCTCTGAAGCAGTCTATGGTCTCATGTGTAAGAAAAGATATTGTGTAACTAGCTATATGGCTTCCCTGATGCCTTGGTGGTAAAGAATCCTCTGCCAGCGTAGGAGACTCAGGTTTGATCCCTGGGTCAGGAAGATTCCCTGGAGGAATGCATGGCAACCTACTCCAGTATTCTTGCCTGGGAAATTCCATGGACAGAGCAACCTGGTGGGCTACAGCCCACGAGAATGCAAACCATGCCCCAAAGAATCAGACACAACTTAGAAAATAAAACAAAAACAACTAGCTACAGAATACCAGTTATAACTACCATAAGAGATAGACAACTACTTTAGAAATTATAAGGAAGGAGAGAGAACAGGTCGGCACTATGAGGAGTCGAGGCTTAGGAGGAGGACATGTCTGAGCTGATCCTTAAAAGATAAGTAGGATGGTAAAGTTTTTATTGCGGCAGCAGGGTATACCTATCTCTATGGGAGCCCATCTTTGCTTCTTTTGAAGACTTAGACATACGGAAGACTTCCTTTTGGGATAGTTGAAGCTGTGATGTCTAATAGACGCAGATCATCTCTACACCTCTGCATACACACTGCTTCAGCCTAGGTAATGGAGTACCCATCAACACTAATGCATCTCATGGGGTTAACTGTTGCTCTCCTTTCCCTCTGAAAAAGGAACCTGTTGTCGCTCAGAACGCAGAGGCCACTGTGGCAAATAACTGTCCTCATAAGAAGCTGCTGTACTTTGCTTTTATCAGCTCAGGTTCATGCTTACAGTGGTGCTTGGTCACAGTCTTGTTCATTTTAATAATACTTGCTACTGTAATTTTGTGCTTTAATTCAATATTAAATAAACTGATATAATGGGAGTGCCAAAAAGGAATGCCATTTCTGTGAAAACTTGATTGCCTCAGAGATTTGTAAAAATAAGCCATATTAAAAAACAATGTAAACAGCTACAAGCTGGATGAACCATGAACACATTATGATGAGTGAAAGAAAGCAGGTACAAAAGACCACAAATTGTGATTCCACTTGTATGAGATATGCACAATAGGTAAATATACAGACACGAAATGTACATTTGGGGTTGCCAGGGTATAGGGTAGGGGGAATTAACATTGAATTCAAGGTACAATTCAAGGTAATAGGTTAGGTACAAGATTTCTTTTTGGGGTGATGGCTGGATTCTGGAATTACTGATGTTGGTTTTACAGCATCTGAATTATATACTTTATATATATATATATATATATACTTTAAGAGGCTAAATTTTTTTAAAATGAGCAAACTTCTGCTCCACAGGTATGGAATAGTTTGCTTTTATAACAGATTAGAAAACTATAGTAAAAAAGAAAATACTAGAGAGATTTTTACCCTCAGGTTTTTTCATAAGTGCCTTTAAGGGCTTCCCTGGTGGCTCAGAGGTTAAAGCATCTGCCTGCAATGCAGGAGACCTGGGTTCAATCCCTGGGTCGGGAAGATCCCCTGGAGAAGGAAATGGCAACCCACTCCAGTATTCTTGCAGAGAATCCCGTGGACGGAGGAGCCTGGTGGGCTACAGTCCACGGGGTTGCAATGAGTCGGACACGACTGAGCGACTTCACTTTAAGGTACAAATGCATTTAAGAAATGGAAGGAGGAAATCTTGGCCATGGTTTTACCAAGAAAGGCAACACAGAACTGAGATCATCAGGGGACATGCAATAATTAGTGAATGATTTCCCCTTTATTTATGTGACTGAAATTGAAATATGTTTGAAACATGATGTATCAACTTTTTGACTCCCTGCTTTTACTGACTTCTGATTGCTTCAATTATGAGTGCTTATAATGTTCCAACTTCTTAGGGTACCCCAGTGTATCTTGAAAACAGCTCATCTCTTTGGCTCTAGAGGGAAATTCCATGTTTATGAGTTTCTCTTATGGATGTCATATTAGTCCCTTATGATTGCAGAGGAGGCCGGAACCTAATTTTCAATCTACTAAATCACCATAAAAATCACAACCCATTTCCCCCCAAACTATCTTATGGCTTCCTGGATATACATGTAAACAAAGTAGCAACATAAAATCTTAGCTCTACCCATAAGTAAACACTTGTAGACTTTACAATTTTTCAAAATATTTTGAGCACAATTCACCATTTTGTGGTTTAACATCTTACAGATTAAGGCCATAATTGCTTATTTTATAATTCATTTTTATTTGCTGAAACACTTTCCATAGAAGTGGACTCATATTTATCTACTAAAACCAGTTGTATTTATTGAAATAGAAATTTCAGTTCTCTAAGTGTTAGTGAGTGTTAGTCACTCAGTTGTGTCTGATTCTTTGAGACTTCCACGGACTGTAGCCTGCTAGACTCCTCTGTCCATGGGATTTTCCAAGCAAGAATACTGGAGTGGCTTGCTATTTCTTCAGAGATCTTTCTGACATAGGGATCAACCCAGGTCTCCTGCATTGCAGGCAGATTCTTTACTGTCTGAGCCACCAGGGAAGCCCCAAGCACCTTTCCCATCATTATTAACTTATTATGAACAGGGGGAGCCCAATGCACAGGCATCACTGCTATCACAAAGGAATGATTTGTTCAGATTGATGTTTGACAACTGAGTTGATCAGTCAATTCAAGACCATATTGATGGCTCTGAAGCCTGGTGACACATTAGAAGCACTTGAGGAAGGAAAAGAAAACACTGGTACCAAGGGCCAGCCTCAAAAATTCTGACTCAGTAGAACTAGGATAGATCCAGGATATCACGAATTTTTAAAGCTCAGGTGAATCTCATGTGCAACCAGGGCTGAAAACCACCAATCTACATAATACTTAATCATTTTATGCTTTTTCAAAATAAATGTTATTGAAACAAATGGTTGTTAGAGTCTCTTTTTATCATATCTGAAGACAAAATTAAATGTGATCATTTTTTCTCCTCTTTTTTTTTTTTTGGTTGGGTAATTCCTCTATACAGTGTCTACTCAGTGTATGAGAAGCTTTCCTCACGGTTGAGTGAATTTCCCCTGATTTTTCCCCTCTGTGAGATTCACTGAGCTTACCTTGTCAAAAGGGCCAAAGCAACCAAACTGATATGACAGCCAACCAGCCAATCGGCTGCCTTACTTATGTCACGTTTTTGGTAACTAATAAAGGTCTATTTCTTGAGGACAGCAAGTAGGGGTTTTCCTCTTCAACAATGTGTTTCCTCTGTAATGACTTTCAGATATGTTCTTGTTTTTTATGTTTCTTTAAGTTGATTGAGTTGTTAATCCTAATGCTCAGATTTGCCTCTGGATACTTTGCCTTTAATTGTACCAAACTGATTTTGAAAATATAGGACTTTATATAAGAAAGAAGCAGCTTAAACCTGGCCTTGTGTGACTTGACAAAATATGACAAATTTTAGTTTTTTCTGTGTCATTGCAATTTACTGTCTTAGAGAAAATGTGGTGAAGTGGTTGATGTACGACCTGTAAAAGACAGATCTGGCTCACTACTTCGAACTGACTTTAGATTTAATGACATTTGTTCTTTTACTTAAATTTTTTTTTTAATTGAAGTATAGTTGATTTACTGTGTTGTGTTGCTGAATCAGCAAAGAGATTCTGTTTGCTGCTGCCGCTAAGTCGCTTTATCAACAATGTGTTTCCTCTGTAATGACTTACAGATATGTTCTTGTTTTTTATGTTTCTTTAAGTTGATTGAGTTGTTAATCCTAATGCTCAGATTTGCCTCTGGATACTTTGCCTTTAATTGTACCAAACTGATTTTGAAAATATAGGACTTTATATAAGAAAGAAGCAGCTTAAACCTGGCCTTGTGTGACTTGACAAAATATGACAAATTTTAGTTTTTTCTGTGTCATTGCAATTTACTGTCTTAGAGAAAATGTGGTGAAGTGGTTGATGTACGACCTGTAAAAGACAGATCTGGCTCACTACTTCGAACTGACTTTAGATTTAATGACATTTGTTCTTTTACTTAAATTTTTTTTTTAATTGAAGTATAGTTGATTTACTGTGTTGTGTTGCTGAATCAGCAAAGAGATTCTGTTTGCTGCTGCCGCTAAGTCGCTTTAGTCGTGTCTGACTCTGTGCGATCCCATAGATGGCAGCCCACCAGGCTCCCCCGTCCCTGGGATTCTCCAGGCAAAACACCATTGAGATATATATATATACACACATATGTATATAAATACACATTCTTTTTAGATTCCTTTCCCTTGTAGGTTATTGTAAAATATTGAGTATAGTTCCCTGTGCTATACTGTAGGCCCTTGTTGGTTATTTATTTTCTGTATTGTAGTATGTATCTATTAATACTCATGGAAACTCTGACCCACAGTTACCAATTAGCTTTCCCAAATTGTGCTTCAACTGTTCATTTTTTGTGTTAAAAATAGCACCATCATGGATCTTGACCAGTAGTGTTTTGAACTAGGTTTTCAGATTTCTGGGAGTTTCAAGGAGCCTCAGAGGCCGTTCCAGGGCATGGGGACAGACAGTAGAGGGTGTCCAAGAGTCCAGTGTTCATTTAGAGTTCCTTTCGGTGGTCTGTTCTGCAGCCTGACCAGGTGGGCTCTTCTTGATTTCACATTTTGGGTTTCCAAGGAAGATTTTATTTGAACAAAGGATTTTTTGGCAAAAACAAGTTTGTAAATCTCTAGGCCACGTATCTGAGTTTCTGCTTTTCTTTCCCTGCCAAATTTGGTTTATGTAGTTCTGGTAGCTCCTAATTGTTCTCTAGATGCTTCTGTGCAGGCATGCGTAATGCTCAGTTGCTCAATCATTTAGCTTTTTTGAGACCCCATAGACTGTAGCCCGCCAGACTCCTTTGTCCATGGAATTTTCCAGACAAGAATACTGGAGTGGATTGCCATTTCCTCCTCTATAAGGAATCTTTCTGACCCAGAGTTCGAACCCAAGTCTCCTGCAGTTCCTGCGTTGGCAGGCGGATTCTTTACCACTGAGCCAGCCACCTGGGAAGCCCCTGGTGACTGTGCATCTGTGTTGAAAAAGCACGAGGAAGACTTGGGTCATATTAACTTTATATCCTTCATGCTTGTGGGGATAGAGAGCCAAATGACCAGTTAGATATTCTGGGCAAGAAATATATAATAGATCGGAAGTTATCAGCACAGAAACTCAATTTAAGTCACGTGGTGTGTGTGTGTCTGTGTGTGTGAAGTAATTACTCACCGGAAGTATTTATAAAGAGGCGATAAAGATTAAGTCCTGAGGAGCAGCTGTGCTAGGTCAGATACCCTCTTCTGTACTCAAATTAATCCAGTACACATTGGTCAGTGCTGTTTCCTTTTTATATTTTAAATTGCTATTTCCCCACATAAGTTGTGCATAACTGTCAAAAAAGTTGGAGCATGAATGTATATGTGGGTGGGTGGGGTGTAGGGTAACCTGGGGGGCCGGATCACAGGGTGTGGAAACCACCCAAGGAAGTTCTCCCACTTTTCAAAACCCTACAGCCTGTACAGAAACTAACCACAGGGCTCCTGCTTTATGTGTATTGAGGTGCAGAATGAGAAGGTAAACTTGAGCTGTTAACCAGTGGCTTTGGCAGTGGAGACGGCCATTGTGGTATTTTCGGCATAAAATGATTTACGTATTGTGGTTTCTTGACTTTTAAAATGCAGACATTTCCCCATGTCTTCATTCTCTCTTTTGCAATTGAACCTAGTGACTGTTAGGTTCTCAGTGTGATCCCAGTGAGCCCAGGGGTAAGGTTCATTCCACATGGATCTGAAACTTAATTTTGTTTCATTGACACAACCCTGCCCTCCATACTGGCCAGCTGTTTGTCACTTTTAGTTACAAGGCTCACCAGGCAACAGTGTATTAACTTCATTAAGAAATACTCACAAACCTTAGAAAAAGTCAGAATACCTGGGTAAAGAATAAATGTTTATAAACAAGATACTATCAAAAATATTTTGCTCAATAGGTAGGGTGTTCCAATGACAAAGGGACTGGTCACTGGATCAAAAATTAAGCCCCACACATTTCCCACTTCTTTTTACAAAAATTTGAATGAAATATAGTTGATTTACAATGTTATAGTCATTTCAGGTTTATTCAGTTATAGTTATACATATGTATATATTCTTTTTTATATTATCTTCTAATATGGATTATTCCTTTTTTACTTCTTTAGGTTGACTTCTTTGATTATTTTCCACATTCACATAAAATATAGGCAACCATATATTTTAATTTTATTAGAGATGGATGTCTAACTAGAATTTCAAATAACATTGAGTCATTTTATGCCCCCAAACTGGCATCTCAGAAGTGTCCTGATATGTTCTGCTTTCTTTATACATTCTTGCGTGATAAGATACCTGTGCTGTGCTGTGCTTAGTTGCTCAGCCGTGTCTGACTCTTTGTGAGCCCATGGACTGTAGCCTGCCAGGCTCCTCTGTCCATGGGGATTCTTGAGGCAAGAATATGGGAGTGGGTTGCCATGCCCTCCTCCAGAGGATCTTCCCAACCCGGGGATTGAACCCAGGTCTCCTGCATTGTCGGCTTTACTGTCTGAGCCACCTGGGAAGCCCCATAGTATACCTAATTGGTTCCAAATACAGCTTATATTAAGGTAAAGTTTCAGTTTTTTTTTTTTTTAATAGTTTTTAAATACTCTTAAAAATTCTCTTCTGGGGAATTCTCTGGCTGGCCACTCGTTAGAACTTCGGTTTGATCCCTGATTGTGGAACCAAGATCCTACAAACTGCACAGTGTGGCCAAAAAAAAAAAAAAAAAAAAGTCCCTAATAAAGAATATTGTGGTTATTGTTGTGGTTTAGTTGCTAAGTAGCCCACTAGGCTCCTCTATCCATGTGATTTCCCAGACAAGATTACTGGAATGGGTTGCCATTTCTTTCTCCAGAGGATCTTCCTGACGCAGGGATCGAACCCACGTTTCTTATATCTCCTGCATTGGCAGGTGGGTTCTTTACTATTGAGCCACCAGGGAAGCCCAGTATTGTGATTAAGGGATGTTAACTCCCTGAGTTTACCTCTTTACCCGACTGAGTACACAACACGTGCTAGACACTGCCCCCAGTGCTGAGGACCCGCAGAGAACAGGCCGGGTTCTTTCTCGGAGGCTTACACTGTCCTCAGAGAGACGAGTGTGTGGACAAAGAATCATAGCACTATGATGAGTCCGAGAAGAGATCTCCTTCCACGGGAGGTCAGAGACAGAGGCACTTAACTCTGCCTAGAGTGGTCAAGCAGTTGTAGACATTCATGAGGTGAGCAGCCGGAGGAAGGGCAGTTCTAGGCAGCAGGAACAGTAGGTACAAAGGCAATGAGGTGGAAAGGACGCGAGACTGAAAGAACTGCCTGGCTCTTCAGGGTGGTTTGGTGTGGCTGACGTGCAGGCTGTATTGTATGTGACTACACAGGTGCAGGAAGAGCAGGCAGGAGCTAGGTCATTTAGGGACACTAANGAGGAAGGGCAGTTCTAGGCAGCAGGAACAGTAGGTACAAAGGCAATGAGGTGGAAAGGACGCGAGACTGAAAGAACTGCCTGGCTCTTCAGGGTGGTTTGGTGTGGCTGACGTGCAGGCTGTATTGTATGTGACTACACAGGTGCAGGAAGAGCAGGCAGGAGCTAGGTCATTTAGGGACACTAAGATAGAGGGAGGAGCGAGGTCATTTAGGGACACTAAGGTAGAAGGAATTTCAGTTTTGCTTTGGCTCCTAAGACTAATCCTTGAAAGCTTTTAAACAGGGGAGTTGGGTAGGACTAGGGGTTTGCTGATAAAATCAGCTTGTGTTTAACAGATACCAGTCGGGCTTCTAGAAAGTCCAACAGGGTGACGAATCAGGGAGTGTGCTGATGTGATGTGGATGGGAAATAAGATTAATGCCTCAGGGTAAGACTTCTGCTTTGTTTATATTTTTGGTGCTTGGGGCCCTCTAGGACATGTGGTAGAGAAGTTTGGTAGGCAATATAATATTCTCTGCAAATAATGCAAAATTTGGTCATCATTGGCTACTGGGTTCAGTTAAAAATCCCATGATGGGATGTAATTTCCTGGGCAGTATGTGAAGAGTCGGAGAAGGTAATGGCACCCCACTCCAGCACTCTCGCCTGGAAAATCCCACGGACAGAGGAGCCTGGTGGGCTGCAGTCCATGGGGCCGCTAAGAGTCGGACACGACTGGAGCGACTTAGCAGCAGCAGCAGCATGTGAAGACTGAAATGTGAAATGGATCGAAAACATGCTTTCGAGAGTCTCTACAGTGTGTTCACATTGTCCCTTGGTCACTGTTCCTTTCTTTATGTTTTCTGATTGTCTAGTTACGTGCTGATCTTCTCCCTAGACAAAGTGTGAGGGCAAGAGCTGAGTCGTGTCACAGCTATCACACAGCTTCAGATGTCTGAAGTACCACTCAGATGTCTGAGTCATTGCATCTCACCATGAATAGAGCCCTCTGGAGCTGTTTCAGCTGTCCTTGCCTAACTGGTTGCAGCAACTGTCATGGTACCTGCCCTTTGGTAAGTGTTCAGTACACGTGTTGAAAAAACGAATAAACGCTTCCCTGGTGGCTCAGTGGTAAAGAATCCGCCTGCAATGCAGGAGACGCAGGAGACTTGGGTTTGCTCCCGAGGTTGGGAAGATCCCCTGGAGGAGGAAATGGCAACCCACTCCAGTATTCTTGCCTGGAGAATCCCATGGACAGAGGAGCCTGGGGGGCTACAGTCCATGGGGTCACAAAGAATAGGACAGGACTGAGCACAAAATGAATGAATTAAATCTAATGAGTGGTCAGAGGAGGAAGGATCTAGCCAGAGACTTGGGAAGGATAGGTTTGAGGGGAGGAAATTTCAACAGGAGAGGCTCCTGTCATGGAAATTCAGGGGAGAAAGAGTTCAACAATGAGAGAGAAGTCAACAGGGTCAGATGATACAGAAAGGGTCAGTTAATCAAGGATGACACAGCTACCACTGACAGTTGGGAGTCATTGGTGATAATGTCAAAGATACTTGTATGGTGTGTATGGAGGCAGGTGGCAAATTCCATTGCATGGACATGGGAATGAAAAAAGGGGTGAGGAGACAGTCAGCCTAGACAGGTTCTTAAGAGGCTGGGAACGTGAGGAAAGAAAATGATTGGAGGTAGCTAGAAAGGGTGGGAAGGCAGAAGGGGAGTTTTCACCCCTGCTCTTTCTGTCATTTCCCTTCTTTCTTTTCTCTCCTTCCTGTCCAGTGGCCCCAATTCTCTCTAAAATAGTAACTGACACCA
This sequence comes from Oreotragus oreotragus, assembly GCA_006410675.1. Classification (NCBI taxonomy): domain Eukaryota; kingdom Metazoa; phylum Chordata; class Mammalia; order Artiodactyla; family Bovidae; genus Oreotragus; species Oreotragus oreotragus. Next base: position 474,483 of record SJYX01011824.1, read on the forward strand.
ATAGTTTTGGACAGTTTTTATTCTCTAAGCTTTGTTAAAATTACATACATTAACTCACTAATTTCTTGCAACAACACTTTAAAGATGGGATTATTATCCTAATGTTACAAATGAGACCAAGCAGAGAAGGGTTAAGCAAGTTGTCTGGGGTTGTACAGCTACTAAGGGGCAGAGCCAGGATGCAAGGCTTTTCCCCATTGTGCTCTCCTGCTGGACGTGGCCGGTGCGTTGAGTACTTCAGATTCTCAACCCATGTGCTTATGGAATTGGTGTGACATATTGCTGTTGAGTCACTCCAAGCCCTTAGCCTGTGTTGGAAATCATAACTGTGTCACACCATTAACCTGCAAGGTTGAGAGAGTGCCTCTAGCAAAACATGCCTTACCAGTTATAGGAGTGGAAATGTTGGGATGTTTGGACTGATGTGGAGTGGGAGATTGGTGGCTTGGGAGGATTGGGGATGCCAGAAAGAGAGCAATGGATGTGATGGATCGTGAGTTTTAGCCTCTAAGGAGAAGGAATCTAGAGCAGGATTGGCTGATGACATGGGAGAAAAGGGAGAATCAAGGGGCCTGAGGGTTCAAGGAGGTTGAAAGCTAGGTGCAATAGGATTGGAGGAACTGGAGTCTTGGGGAGCATAGAAAGCTAGGCTTAGAAAGGAATATTTCATTCCCACAACAACCCCACATTTCAGAAGTGAGGATAAAAAAAGGATAGGCACAGGTGATGATAGGTTGATGCTGTGGCTTTGGGAGGAGATGACTCAAGTGGATTGGAGGTAAACCTCATGAGGTCAAGGTCAAGATTGACATCACTAGAGATATTGGGTAGATGTTTTCTTTTCCTATGTGGATTCTGATTTACGGAATAATAATTCTAAAAACATTTCAAGGATTAGTTCACTGAATAATACAAGCAATCAAGTTAGCCTTTTACTAAATCCTCCTGCTTAAGTGATAGTGCTTTACAAAGTTTTGCTTCTTTTGATTTTGATCAACTGTAAGGTAGAGACTAGATGAGCAAAAGAAATTAGATGTGAGGGCTGTTGCAGGTAGTCAATAATAGAATGTTTATACAAAATAATTCAATGCAAGGACCAAAGGTAATAATAATAATGAACACAATGCCTCGCTATGTGTTTATAATAAACAAACTTGGGGAAAGCACTTTCGTGCATGTTTGTCACAGAAAATATTCAATTAAAAAAATAACAATTATAATTAGGATACCAGTAAAAGCAAACAGGAGAGGGAGACCCTGCTTCTTCTGGGAGGGTGGTGCTGAGAAGCTCTGAAGACTGGTCTAGAGTTTAGAAAGCTACAATTCAAGTGTGTTATGGTTTTAGGGAAAGGTACAAAAGGGTAGCTGATACCTAACATGCAATAAAAATCACTTCAGTGGTCTCCGTAGAACATTGGCAGAGAACAGTTGAATAACTTCTATTTTGCACTGTAATTTTTTGAATTTCATGATATTATTACATTGTTTTATTTATTTACTTTTAAGTTAATTTTTATTGGAGTGTGGTTGCTTTTCAATATTGTATCAATTTCTGCTGTGCAGCAAAGTGAATCAGCTATACATATACATATATCCACTCTTTTTTGGATTTTCTTCCCATTTAGGTCATCACAGAGCACTGAGTACAGTTCCCTGAGCAATATAGTAGGTTCTCTACATTGTAATTTTTGAAAAAAGAGTGTGAAGTGTTAATGGACAAAACAGCACATTTTACAAGCAAGTTTGGGTGCTTTAGCCAAATTGCTATTATCACCTAGAAAAGAAAAGAGGACATGCTCTTAAGAAATCACCTGCTGCTCTTCCTTCTCCTTCCTCCTTCTTCTGGCCGTGTGCTGTGTGATGCTCTCTGGGCACGGAGAGGCAGTTGAGATCATGAGGCTTCGAGCTTTGTTGTGATTTGTGGGGGTGGGGATCGTGGGAGAGGGGCCGGAAACTTCGCTGGGACTCAGCGTGGTGTCCTTTGCTTCTATAGTTAGCCATGTGGTGGGAACCAGCTGTATATGTTCCCTTTGTACAGCTGTGCATAGCACTGTCTCCTTTTTCCTTCTGCCCATTTAGGATTTCGGGAAATCAAAATTACATCTGATGTAAACTTAGAAATCCCCACATGTGAAGATATGAAGCTACTACATAGGGGAAAAAAAGTATGTAAGCGTGGTCTGATTCAAGGTGGCACGTGTCTATAATGTATCAGGTGGGGTATTTTGGGTGTGAGGAACAGAAACTCTAATGCAGGCTGGCTTTCCTAGTCAGGAAGAGAATTCCTTTGTGTGGCAGAAGCAGAGTGTCTGGCTCGAGTTTGTTTCTCCGTGATTCTTTTCGCTTCGTTCCTGCCCTGTATTGGTTTTATTTCAGCCTGACTCTCCTCATGATCCCGAGATGGAATATAGCTTGAAGGTTCATATTGAGAAAGAAAACGTCGAGGGGAGGGGAAGAAGCCATGTCTTCTCATCTCCTCAGCAGTGTGGAGACCTTTCTCAGAATCTCTGGAAAGACTTTTCCTCAAGTCACTGCCCTATCCTTAAGTCAGTCCATGACTGACAGGGGGAACAGGATCGCTGTAGTCCTTGGTTAGCCATTTAGGAAGGACTGGATTTGGGGAATCATGTCCATGATAGAAAGAAGTCTTGAGGCCATTCTTACAAGATTCCTGACTCATCAAGGGGAAAACACCTCAAATGGAAGTCAAATCCCAACTTCAGCATTTGCTGGCAGTGTGAACTTGAACAAATTACCAAATTCTGTGAGCCTCTTTTTCGTTGTCAGACAACATTTTATATAAACTTTAAGGAGCTATACAAATGATAATTATTTATTTAATAATAATAATAATATCGATCATGATTAACAAGAGTAACAACTTTTATTTATTGATGTTTGGACGTGCCAGGCACTTGTTACAGGCTTAAACACATGCTCTTTATTATTCTTTAAACATATACCAAGCAACTCAAGGCATCCTGCAAAGCGTTTTATTTCTGATTTCAGTTAAGCAGAAATTGCAACAGTTCAGCTCAAGGCAGGGGCGGTGAACAGCTGTGGGCTCAGTTTCAACCAGGGCTTCCATTGTTTCGGCCTTTGTGACTCAGTAATGGCGGCTGGCTGTGGGGCCCTAGTCAATTGTTGGGTTACCTGTCGCTCGTCATCTTTAGCTCACTAGTTCAGGGCTCACTGCTCTGGAGATTTGCACAACACGGGTGTACGTGTGCTTTTAGAACACGCGGTGCTTTTCTTTGCGCTGTTGCTTTCTTTCCCCAAGTATAACCTTTTTGCATATTGATGCCTTTGAAATAGTAAAGGGGTTTACAAAGGTTTCTTAGGTTCTTGTATCTATTGTGTCATCTGAGCCTTATGAAGAGGTCAAGACTAAATTTGTATTGTATGGAGGCTTCATGGTCGAAAGATCTAGCAGATAATGAAGTCAGTGAGTGTGGGGCATCATTTGTTTGAATGCTTCGTATTGCCTTGCTCTGAACAATGTTGTGGAGTGAACGTTTCCTGTAGGAGTATTTTGGTTTATATCCTTATGATAGTTTCTTTGAAGGAGAATAGCTGGGTGATGGAGTTTGAAATTTTTATGAGTTACTTGATTGACTCAGGGAAGGCTTTTGAGTGATGAAAATGCCACACTTATTATGTAGTGTTATTTGAGGATTATGTGTTTTTTCATTCTGCTATTTCCTAATAAATGCCTAAGACCATAAACTATTTCCAGAAAATCTGAACTGTTTTCTCTGATACAACATAACGTACTTTTTCCCTAGGCCCCTTTTGCACTTATCATAAAAATAGTACTTGCATGGCTCAACTTGTACTGGATATTGAGGAAATTTAGCTCACGTCCATTCCTGCCCGTTTGTTGTAAAGTTCAGAAGAGAAACTGAGCTTATGCATCTTGATTCATCCTGTCCATAATGTGAGTTACTGCTCATGAGGCTTCTTGTTTATTTTGTTTTGTTGTTTTGTTTGGTTTTGGCCACAATGTGTGGCATGTGGGATCTTAGTTCCCCCAACCAGGGACTGAATTCATGTCTCCTGCAATGGAAGCACAGAATCTTAACCACTGGACTGCCAGGGAATTCCCTCCTGAGATTTCTTGATCTGCATGCACATGGGCTCCCTAAAGGCCTATTTTTCAGACACATCTGCTTTTTATTCATGGTTCTGGCCCTCATGCTGGGACCTCTGCTATACTCTTAAGACATTCTGTGAGTAAACTGATGGGAAAAATGAAGTGAGAGATACTGTTTCTTTTTTTGCTGGTGCAGTATGAACATGAAGTAGTTGTTATTGGTTTTGAGGAGCAAGTAGAAAGACTCATTCCTATGACTCCCTGTAATTCATTCAACAATTCCTAAAATACTTCTCCCCAAGTCTTCTCATTGTCTACAAGATACATTAATGAACAGAGCTACCTAGCAACAGAAAGTCAGAGGAAGGAACTGCCACTATATTTAAACAGATTCTTAAAAATCATAGTTGGGAGTGGAGTGTATATGACACAAACTGTGTTCTCTGTCTGTATGTTTCCCCCGGTAATTTTAAGCACTAATATGCCGTATGTGATACTAGGAAAAAGCAAAGAGTGGGACCACTTGGAGGAACCCATTAACAGACTGACCACACAGTGTGACCAGGATTGTGGAGAGGGGAGGCAGAGAGTTTCTACATTGTTTGGAATAACCCTGTGAAGTGGAGAGACTATGGAGACCTGGTTACGCAGCAAGTCAGTAGGAGAGCCCAGATTTCAACCCAAACCTTCCTATATCCACATTTTGCACAATTTGTGTTTGCTTCTCTTGGCTTCTTTTTTCTAGATTTTCATTTTCAAAATTGCCTCTAAAATCATTCAGACTTTGCAGAAGGGAATAAAGGGCCTACTACTTCCCCACCCCACCTCCTCTGCTCCCTTGCCCCAGGCCTACACAGCTAACTGTTTGGTGGGTATGCTCCCTGGCCACCTTCTCTGTGTGGACAGATTGCCTAAAGGAGCCAGGCATGCCTGTCTCTGGTGAGAACTGCCGAGAGGGCCGAGGTGGGGCTCAGGAATGCATTGTCCTCTCCAGAACCTACCTGGGTGAGGCTAGCAAGGTGCTGGGCTCTGGGAACCAGGATCCTCCCAGGTTTAGCTGCAGCTGAGTGTCCTTGGAGCCAGTGCTTTTGGGCAAGGAGAGCCGTCTGTGCTGCCCTGACTTCCTGTCTTGCCCAAGTAGAGAGCAGAGCCCCTGACAGTGAGCGGTGGGGAGGACATTTGCTCATCTCTGTTTGTCCAGTGCCTGTGTGCACCAGTGCTACTGTTGCCTGAAAGAAGTGAAGATGCGCTAGCCCTAGTCACATCATCGAGTGACTCTGGGCAAGTCACCTGAAGATCAGAAGATTCTAGTCTCGGTTTCGAAGGTACACTGTTTTGGCTTCCTGTTTTAATGTTTCTGAAATAAGATGTGATTACCAGTAGAGGAATATATTTAATATCGGGGGAGTTCCTTAATGTTTACTGCATCTTGAAAAGTTGTTTTTAAGTCTGTGGGGCAACTTATAATTTCTGTTATTGTGGGAACGTGGGACTCAATCCCTTGAGGAGTGGTTTAGAGAATGGATGATGCCTGATAACCCACTTTGTGAATGGTAGCGCAGTCTTAGTCACTCAGTTATGTCTGACTCTTTAAACTGCAGCCTGCCAGGCTTCTCTGTCTATGGGATTTTTCAGGCAAGAATACTGGAGTGAGTTGCCATTTTCTCCTCCAAAGATCAAAACTGTCTACTATATCTCCTGCACGATAGGTGGATTTTTTTTTTTTTTTTTTTTACCACTAAGCCATTGGGGAAACCCATGAATGGTAGAGTTATATATAAATATGAAAGACCAGAAAAACTACCCAACTGCCACTGCAGGGCTATTTCTTAGAGATGCCCAGACAGGAACTTCTTGCTTAAAGAAGTAGTGAGTCTCCTGTTCAATAAAGTTGGTGTTCTGGGTTATGAGCACGTACATTTTTAATCTCTCCATTCTCCCAATAGAATTCAATAAGCTATTTTCACTTTGAATTTTTAAAAAATGACTCTTAAACGTTTTAATCTTTCTTGAATTAGACCTTGGCAAGAAATGTTTGCGTGTTGTGGATTTAGTAGATTCCTGGCCATTATTGGAAATATCAGATTGGCCACAAAACTGTTGAAACTTGATCAGAATGTTAATCCAAAAAAGTGCTGTGTTTCAGATGGGAAATTACAGTGCCACTTAGTTCTTATGATATGCCAGGTAATGAGAGGGGATTATAAGCAATTACTCACACTGTTGACCTAAGACAAATAAACTGCCACATAGTTCTCTCACCAAGATGGGTTTATTCAGGATCAGTAGAGAACTGCAGTTTGGGGTCTGCAACCGTGGTGAGCCACGTGTAAGTCTCTCCACAGCCAGTGGAGGGGAAAATGAAGTTGAGAGGGCTAGAGTAAACACAGAGTCCAAGGCTTTTAATTGGCTGAGCTGTTGCTGGGAGAGAAGAGAAGTGTTTCTCCTTCCTGCTAGACTCTGTTATCATTACAGGGCTTAAATGCTCCCCTTTCTCGTCTCTTGATTCTTTAATTGAGGCTTCTGTTTACCAGTTTTTGTGAGATTCTGTTTCTCTCCAGGTGGATTTCAGTTTAGAGAGCCTTCAAATGTTGAAGACCAAGATAAAATTTCCCTTTCCAGCTCAATTCAACCAATTTACCCCAATAACTTGTGTGAAGGAGTTTATAATCTCGAAAGAAACAAGGTAGACATTTATTTTTCTGGGAAAAATAAGCTGCTAAGCAAATAACCTGTGGAAGCGAGATCACGGAGGGAATATTTTTATTCCTACTAGAATTTGTATTAGTTATTAATATTGAGAATGTCCATTCACAGGCCAGTGTTCTGTCACAGCATTGAAGCCAGTGTCTGCGGAATCAGAGGTCTTTGGGGGCTCAAGCATATGAAGTAGCTGAGTGGTGGCATAATATGGTGAATCTGGTTTATAAAATTGAGGAGAACGTGTAAAGGTTCCCTCTCTCACCATCCATTAGATACTTGGGTTCTGTTCTCAGTGTTAGGGATACTTCAGTGAACAAACCCTAAAAAAAAAAATCCCTGCTCTGGAGTTTACATTCTAATTTGTTGCTTCCTTGTAAAACAGATAACTAAACCAGTTAGAATTATCTCTAGAGTAAGTGAATCAGACACACTGATGTGTTTCTATGAATAAATTGCATAGATTTTGGTGTTGTTAGCTTTTAGGCCTTTTCCACATAGCTGATATTTCTGGATAAATGAATAAATAAGTAAATGGATAAATAAATGAGATTATTGGAATTGTTAGAATGGAGGTTGAGATAGCTTCTTATTAGCATTCTGCTTGTCCATTGTCTTAATTTTTCTAATAACAGCAATATAAAATATTATTGGCTGTACAAGGCAGCTCCTGGCTTATTTGACTTTAATTTTAATTGAGAATAAAGCACTGTGGGAGATCCCATCTCTCATATTGACTGTGATGACTTTCCAAGGTTAACTCATAATGCTAAGTGTATGCTTAGCATCATGCTAAGTGTAGTTTATGGCTGCCCTCGTCAGTAGATCCCAAGGCTGGGACCAGAGAACCATGAGCTGAGCTCAGAACTCCCCAGGAAGCCGTTGCTAGGGAGTGAGGCTCTTGCAGGGCTTTCTGCAGAGTGACCACCTAGAATAACAAACCTGGGAGCTTGGACCTGGGAACCCATGTGCCTTTTCTTTGAGCTTCTTGTGGTAATATGGGGACAGGAAGCATTTGCGATTGTACTTGTCTTCAGTTTTCACAAACGGAACTTCTACTGGGCCTGCAAAAGCGAGGCAAAATTGGCAGTTATAGAGAAAATGCAGGCTGCTGGCAGGGATTTGAGCCCTCTGACTCTGTTCTCTTCAGGCTGTAGTGCCCAGGGAAAGTGTCCTTTTAGCAAATTAACAGATGTGAGGGATGTGAATGTTTGTGGCTTGGATTTCTGTTTCCAGAGCCTCTTGGCATGTGTACCCACCCAGGAGCTCCTGTCTTCTCTTCTTTGTTGAGGGTGCTGCATGGAGCTGGGATGCAAGCCAGGCAGAGAACTGTCACTAGAATCCGACCAGACTGGCACCATGATCTTGGACTTGCAGACCCCATTTATTGGGGGAATAAATGTTTACTGTTGGTGCTTTGTTGTGATAGCGCAAGTGGACTCAGTCCAGTGAGGACTGTTAGGGGTGCAGTGTTTGTGTACCTCTCCCCTCACCCCTGCAATTCACTTGCTGAAGCCCTCACCTCCAATGTGATGGAATTAGAAGGTAAGGCCTTTGGGAGGTACTTGGTTTAGGTGAGGTCATGAGGGTGAGCCCCATGATTGGACTTTGGATTAGTGTCCTTGTAAGAAGAGGGCCTTCCCTGTAGCCGAGTTGATAAAGAATCCACCTGTAATGCAGAAGACCCCAGTTCGATTCTTCGCTGGAGAAGGGGTAGGCTACCCATTCCAGTATTCTTGGGCTTCCCTTGTGGCTCAGCTAGTAAATAATTCACCTGCAGTGTGGGAGAACTGGGTTCGATCCCTGGCTTGGGAAGATCCCCTGGAGAAGGGAACGGCTGCCCTCTCCAATATTCTGGCCTGGAGAATTCCATGGACTGTATAGTCTATGGGGTCGCAAAGAGTTGGACATGACTGAGCGACTTTCACGTCACTTCAAAAAGTAGAGACAGAGGAATATCTCTCTGTCCATATACACACCAAGGAGAGGCCATGTGAGCACATAGCAAGAAGGTGGCTGACTGCGAGCCAGGCAGAGAGCTCTCACTAGAACCTGAGCAGGCTGGCACCCTGATCTTGGACTTGCAGACTGCAGAACTGTGGGAGAATGAACGTTCACTGTTGGTGTTTTGTTGTGATAGCCCAAGTGGACCAAGTACCTCTTCTTCAGGTCTTACCTGATCCATCAGCAGGGCTGTAATACTCTTGCTTTCTTCTTTGACCTCAGTAACCCCAGACTCTCTTGGACTTCTCATCCCTTTCTCAATTTCCTTGCAGCCTCCTCTTCTCTTAAAGATCAGGGTTCCTTGAAGTCCTAGTCTTTCTCTCCTTTTCTATCCACGCTCAGACACCTTATTCCTGAGTTTATAGTCTGGGCATCATCATAGACCTTCACCCACTAGCTTGTCAGAAATGCAAGTTTCAGGCTTCTCCCAGACCTGCTGAATGGACTCTGACATTAGCAGGTGATGCCCACAAAAGTCTGAAAGCCCTGCTTTCAAAGATCTCAGTGAGCAACTCTGGGCTCTGATTTTTCCAAGTGCACATTTGATCTGGATACCATATCTTTCTCCTGGCCTCTGGACCAGTTTATCTGACAGAACCTCTCCACTGTCCATTCCCCTGTTCCATAGGGACATTTAACTTGACTAGTCTAGAGCCTGGCTCCTCTTTCCCCATTTATGCTTTTCCTTTTTTGTGTCCTTGTTCTCCACTGTGTCTGACTCTTCGCGGCCCCGTGACTGTAGCCTGTCAGGCTCCTCTGTCCGTGGAATTTTCCAGGCAAGAATACTGGAGTAGGTTTCCATTTCCTACTCCAGGGGCTCTTCCTGACCCGGAGATCAAACCCATGTCTCTTGCATCTCCTGCACTGGCAGGTGGATTCTTTACCACTGCGCTGCCTGGGAAGCCCCTTTCTCCTTTGGCCAATTGACAATAAAATAGGGTCTGTTCAGAAAATTTTACTTTAGAACTCCCGTTTTATCCCATACTCCTGGTGAAATGGTTTCGGTGGTGTTGATCAGACGGTGGGCACTGGTCTGGCTCACGCATTGTCAAGCCAGCCTTTCCTCTGAGTGATCAGTGCCTTTCTCAATCTCTTGTGAGATATTTTGAATCTTGCCCGGGGTGTCATGTTCAGTCAGTAACATTTCTAATTTTGCTCCAGTAAGTTTGAAAACAGATGCTGCCTCTGCTGCTGCTGCTAAGTCACTTCAGTCGTGTCCGAGTGTGCGACCCTATAGACAGCAGCCCGCCAGGCTCCCCTCTCCCTGGGATTCTCTGGGCAAGAACACTGGAGTGGGTTGTCATTTCCTTCTCCAATGCGTGAAAGTGAAGTCGCTCAGTCGTGTCCAACTCTTAGCGACCCCATGGACTGCAGCCTACCAGGCTCCTCCGTCCATGGGAGTTTCCAGGCAAAAATACTGGAGCGGGTTGCCATTGCCTTCTCCGTGAAAACAGATAAGTACTTAATAAATATTTTTAAATTAAGTATCAATCATTATCTTTGTTATTAATGATTAATATATTACCAGGGACAAGTAGTTAATAAATATTTCTTAATAGTGAGGAAATTTTGCTGACTGACGTGGAAGATTTACAGTGTATTTGTGAATGACCAGAATGAATCCAAAAGAAGGATCATCAGGAATGTACTGTGACCTGATATGTCTCATGATTAAATCATTCAGCGTCTTTTAGGAAGAGAAAAATCAGAGGCAACCTAATAACTGTCCAACGTACAGGACTTGTGAAACCCATTATGGTACTTTCATACAGTCAAATACTTTGCAATCATGTCTGAATGCTCGATAGAGTACCTTTATTAACATTCATGGTATCAAATAAAGTGAAAAGAGCAAATTACAGATAGGATGATCCTTTTTTTATTTTGGTAAAAAATATGTAAAATTTACCATTTCAGCCATTTTTTAGAGTATAGTTCTGTGAATGGTTCATGTTGATGTATGGCAGAAACCAACTCAATATTGTAAAGCAATTGTCTTCCAATTAAATATATTAAAAAAGAGTATAGTTCTAAAGACTGAAGTGTGTGTGTGTGTGTGTGTATATAAAACCGAATCACTTTGCTGAACAAGTGAAAGTAACACAACTTTGTAAATCAACTATATTTCAATAAACAAGAGTATAGTTCTGTGATGTTAAAGTACATCCACATTGCTGCGCAGCTATCATTACCATCTGTCTCCAGAACATTTTTTATCACCTCAAACTGAAACCCCATGCCCATTAAACGATAACTCCCCGTTCTCCCTCCTCCAGCTCCTGGCAACTGCCATTCTCCTTTTGTCTCTATGAATATGACCATTCTCGATACCGCACATAAATTCAAGCATACCTTGTTTGCCCCTTTGTGACAGGCTTATTTCACTTCATAGAATGTCTTCAAGGTTTAGCGGTGACGTACCGTGAGTCAGAGGTTTCTTTTTAAGGCTGAAGAGTATTCCGTTATTTGTTTGTCCATTCATCTGGATATTTGGGTTGCTCCTGTCTTTTGGCTGGGCTTCCCTGGTGGCTCAGCCAGTACAGAATCTGCCTGCACTGTGGGAGACCCTGGTTTAGGCCCTGGGTTGGGAAGATCCTCAGGGGAAGGGAACGGTTACCCATCGAGTATTGCCTGGAGATTTCCATGGGCAGAGGAGCCGGTTGTCCATGGGATCGCTAAGAGTGGGCCACAAGTGAGTGACTGACACTTTCTTTTGGCTACTGGGAATGATGCCGCTGTGAACAAGGAGGTACAAATATCTGTTCAGGTTCCTGCTTTCATTTCTTTTAGGTGTGTACCCAGCAGTGGAATTGTTGGGTCATGTGATAATTCTACTTTTTGACTCTTTGAGGAACCGCCACACTATTTTTCATAGTTGCTGCACTATTTTACATTCCCACCGGCAATACACAAGGGTTTCAGTTTCTCCACATCCTTACTAACCCTTGCTAACCTTTTCGGTTTTGTTTTCTATAATAACCATGGTAATGGGTATGAATTCTCAGGTTTGCTTTAAAAAAAGATGTATTCCATTGGCAGCACAGTCTGGAGGGCTACAGTCCACGGGATGACAAAGAGTTGAACACAGCTGAGCGACTGAGCACAGCGCAGCTGCATGTTTACGTACAAATATAATGTAAAAAATTCAAAGAATTTATTCCCCTAAAAGTAGGGCTTATTAGCTGGCAGGATGTAAATGTTTTTTATTATTGTCTTTTTTTCTCTATTCTCTCCTTGTCCCCAATTTAGCATGTATAACGCATGTAATTTAAAATGCTTGAAACTCAGAATCAAGCTGTTTTCATTCAGAGGTTGACAGGAGCTCCTGTTTACCCTTGACTGTGCAGACTTCACGTGAGTCCTCATGCTTGTTGACTTTGGACTCGATTCTGACCCGTCACGTTGCCGCTTTGCACGGGTTGAGGCCATCCATAGATGTTCCAGTGCTGGAGGCCCAGCTGCCACACGTGCCTCTGTTCAGTGAAGCAGAAACAGGGCTTCTTGGCAGCAGGTTAGACTACAGAGACTGCTGTCACCAGGCTTCCCTGGTGGCTCAGCTGATAAAGAATCTGCCTGCAGTGCCAGAGACCCTGGTTTGATTCCTGGGTCGGCGAGATCCCCTGGTGAAGGGATAGGCTACTCACTCCAGTATTCATGGGCTTCCCTGATGGCTCAGATGGTGAAGAATCTGCCTGCAGTGCGGGAGACCAGGGTCTCCCTGGGTTGGGAAGACCCAATGGAGGAAGGCACAGCAACCCACTCCACTACTCTTGCCTGGAAAATCCCCGTGGACAGACGAGCCTGGCGGGCTACAGTCCATGTGGTCACAAGAGTTAGACACAACTGCGTGGCTAAGCACAGCAGAACACTGCTATCAATAGGTCTCAGTAGGTGGCTTTCTGGTGCCCAACTGCGTCTTCCTCCCCCATTTGGATTTTTAGCACGAAGAAATCTCCTTTTTAGGTGTGTATACCCACCAAGGTTATGACTGGTCATCTTGGTTGATTGCAAATGAAAGGAAAGGCTTCTTTATTTCCTCCTCTGTGAAATTATGTATTTTGTAATTTTCCAAAGAGTTTTAAGGCTCATAGCAAGTGCCTTCATCAGCTTAAAAGGCAGTAAAGATTGCATAGGAATCAATTCAGAAAGAGTTGAAAGAAATCCTTACATGGAGAAAATCACGTTTATGAAAATAAGGCTTGTTCAGTTTACAATAATACATGTGAGAGAGTGGGTTACAAAGTATGTTTTGTTTTTAGAGATAGAGTGATGAGCTAGGGAATAGGTGATAAGGAAAGGCACTAGTTAAGGGCCTCTTTACAAGTGATTGACTGGTTTAATCAGTTATCAGTGACCTTTCAAGGGAGCTTTTTCTGGTCTGAGGAACCTTTTTATTTTGGTTTGTTTTCTCTTGACATGATAATTCTGGCTGCCTTGTTTGAAGACTAGGAATTTGAAGCAGCGTCAGAGAGACTGTTGCAACGGTCTTAACTTGAGCTGTTAGGACGTGTGCTGGTTTTGTGTGGCTATGAGAAAGAGTGGTAAGATCTGATGACTAAATTTGGGCCTTGTAGAGCTGGAAGGAGGTGAAGCTGAGGACAGATTGTATATCCCGGAGGCACAAGAGTGATTTCACTTCTTAATCATTACATCTGGATAAGACATCTCGATTCATTTCATCTCAACATTTCTTGTGCTTGGTTTTCTCCCAGACTTCTCAGAAGATAAGCAATCAATGACTTTAGGATTTCGCTTTCTGTCACCTCCGCTTGCCCCTTTCTAGCCTGTAGACACGTGACTTGTCTTCCTCCAGAGCCTTTTCTGAGGGCTGCCATTCCTGTCCATCACCGAAGCGCCAGCTCAGGGTGGCCTTAGTAGTCCAAATCATATGGGGACAGTTGCAGACTCCCCTGCAAGCCCCTTCCTCCCAATCTCTTCTCCATCTGACCAATGATTGCACACCCTCGCCTCTCCTGACCCACCTGGCCCCATGGCATTTTTCAGGTCACTGCCCATGACTTACCTATGCACATCTAGAAATCCACATACTCAAGGCACTTACTGGGTACTCAAGGGCTCCCTTCTCTACCCTCCTGGGTGTGAAATCACCTCATATTTCGTCTACTTCATCCCTCTGTGCTTCCACTCAGAGAGGACACAGAGCCAGGAAGAGAGGTTCTTTACAAGTTAGTGTGATTTTACAGGGACCTTTTTATAATTCTTAGTGGGACTGGGGTAACAAATATGGATTAGCACTACATTAATTGTGAGTTTTCTTCTTTGCCAAAGCACATTTTGACCGCCTTTTCAAATGAAACAAGGCTATGTGTATGTAATGAGGCTAGTCAAAGACCTACCACTTTAGGAAGATATCCCTAATGTCAAGGGGCTTCCTCAGCGGCTCAGTGGTAAAGAATCCATCTGCAGTGCAAGAGACAAGGTTCTGATCCCTGAGTTGGGATGATCCCTTGGAGGAGAAAATGGCAACCCACTTCAGTATTCTTGCCTGAAAAATCCCATGGACAGACGAGCCTGGTGGGCTACAGTCCATGGGGCCTCAAAGAGTAGGATATAACTGAGGCACATGTGGAGAAGGAAATGGCAGCTCACTCCAGTATTCTTGCCTGGAGATTTCCAGGGATGGAGGAGCCTGGTAGGCTGTTGTCCATAGGGTCGCATAGAGTCAGACTCGACTGAAGCAACTTAGAGGCACAGCAGCAGAGGCACATGAGCACATTTAACGTCAAGGGAAAATAATGTTAAAAAAAAAAAAAAAGGTAGAAGCCAGTTGTGTGAGAAACAAATCATTTGATGGATTATCATTGAATAAGATTTGTTATAGAGAGTACTGCGTTATCTTAATGCCTACTGTTTTGAATGACATGGGCTGCTTTGAGAATGTTCACCAGTTCAGTCCAGTTCAGTCGCTCAGTCGTGTCTGACTCTTTGCAACCCCATGAATCGCAGCACACCAGTCCTCCCTGTCCATCACCATCTCCCGGAGTTCACTCAGACTCACGTCCATCAAGTCCATGATGCCATCCAGCCATCTCATCCTCAGTCGTCCCCTTCTCCTCCTGCCCCCAATCCCTCCCAGCATCAGAGTCCTTTCCAATGAATCAACTCTACGCGTGAGGTGGCCAAAGTACTGGAGTTTCAGCTTTAGCATCATTCCTTCCAAAGAAATCCCAGGGCTGATCTCCTTCAGAATGGACTGCTTGGATCTCCTTGCAGTCCAAGGGATTCTCAAGAGTCTTCTCCAACACCACAGTTCAAAAGCATCAATTCTTCGGCGCTCAGCCTTCTTCACAGTCCAACTCTCACATCCATACATGACCACAGGAAAAATCATAGCCTTGACTAGACGGACCTTAGTCGGAAAGTAATGTCTCTGCTTTTGAGTATACTATCTAGGTTGGTCATAACTTTTCTTCCAAGGAGCAAGCGTCTTCTAATTTCATGGCTGGAGTCACCATCTGCAGTGATTTTGGAGCCCCCCAAAATAAAGTCTGACACTGTTTCCACTGTTTCCCCATCTATNGACCACAGGAAAAACCATAGCTTTGACTAGATGGACCTTAGTCGGCAAAGTAATGTCTCTGCTTTTGAATATGCTATCTAGGTTGGTCGTAACATAGTGATTCACAATTTTTAAAGTTTATGGTTTCCACACAATATTGGCTATATTCCCTGGCTGTCCAATGTATCCTTATATACACAGTAGGATGCCTGTGGCTCCCCTACCCACGCTCGGCCCTCCCCTCTGCTCGCTCCCCAACTGGTAGCCACTAGTGTGTTCTTTGTATCTGTGAATCTGTTTATTTTTTGTTATATTCACTAGTTTTAATTTTTGATCTCACGTACAAATGATATGGTTTTCTAGTGTTTTGCAGTGGTGCTTTTTCCCTTCAGTGATAACCGGAGGACCTCCTTTGTGCCAATGAAGATGTGTGTGTTATCCTCAGGATTGCTTGAGTATGACTTCTTATGGGCATGTCGTGACTTAAGCAGTCAATCCCCAGCTGCTGGACACAGAGGTGACGCCTCTCATCTGAGCTGTGCTGGAAGGTGTGGACCAAGGAAGCCTCTGGCTGGCTGAAGACTCTGCAGTTACGAAATAGACATCGGGGAAGTCGCCAAGGCTGACATGGTGACTTCTGCGGCGAGTCATTTCAAACTTGCGTTCAGGACAATTAGGGAGCCGGTCCTGTCATCAGGGTCTGGGATGAGTTCAGACGCATTCCTCCTTTTCATGGCCCTGGAAGAGGCAGGCCTTCGTGAAGAAGGCTTTGACTCACTCATTGCTGGCAGTCCCCTCCCGTGAGGTGGCCCCACGAGTGGGGTGTCTGTTTCAGCAGGAACAGGAGCGCGAGGCCTCAGAGGACCTGCCTCCTCTGAGCGCTTTCCCTGGCAAGCGAAAAGCTGTTTACAAACCAGAAATCGGAGGTGGGTTATGTGGGAATTTACCCAGCTCATCTCTCAATGGGAGCAAAGCAAGCCAGTGGAGGAGACAGGAGGGTCCCCACGCAGTGAAGACACCCCTGTCCTGCCCCATCTTGCTCCTGGAACTCCCAGGGCCTCCCTGGCAACAGCCCACACACCCTGCAGCTTCAGGGTCCTCGCTCATCCTGAGGTCGGTGTGGACATTGCAGTATCCAGGCAGGACCTGGCTTAAGGTTTTGGACCTAAGATTGCCAGGCCCTGAGACAAGCCTCCGTTTCTCCATCTGTAAAAGCGGAATAAGAGTCTTTCCTCAGATTGATGAGGTTTGGAGAGAATGAGGTGATCCATGTGAAATGATGCCTGGCCCATAGACTATTTCTCCTGGGACGGATCTAAGAAGGACAGCATGAGGAATGACTGAAATGCCGGGCAGGGAGCAGAGAGAAGTACCTGTTGGTTCTTGGACTCAGAGGCCTGTCTCTTCGGGCAGAGATGGACGGGTTGCATCATGCTGCCGGGCAGTTTGTAGAGCTTTCTGACAATGAGAGCAAGGAAGCCTGGGAGGTCATCTCTGACAGAGGGTGACAGGCTTTCGAGTGACTGCAAAGAGCCCCCCACCTCTGTCAGCCTCCCTTCCAGGAACGTAATAGTGTTTCATTTAGCCCCTACCACAACCTCATAAGGGCTCCTCCAAATGGCTCGGTGGGTAAAGAATCTACCTTCAATGCAGGAGCTGCAGGAGACGTGGGTTCGATCCCTGGATTCAAAAGATCCCCTGGAGGAGGAAACAGCAACCCAGTTCAACATCCGTGTTTGGAAAAATCCTGTGGATGGAGGAGCCTGGTGGATTGCAGTCCATGGGGTTGCAAACAGTCGCACAGCCTGAGCACACACAATACACGGCACAGCCCTGTGGGCCCACTTTACAGACAGAGAAACAGGCTCAGAGGGCCCCGCATCACTCACCCGGTAAGGAGCCTCCTCATTGAGCCCAGGGCTTGAAATTGATTAGGGCGCATCAGAGAGAGGGGCCCGGTGTCCTCAGGGCTGGACTTCCGGCTGCACTGGCAGAGGGCGAGCGGCCTGGGGCTGGGGTGACAGGGCCTGGCTTCTCCCTTCCAAGGCGATAGATGGTTTCCTTCCCTCCCTTAAGGAGCCCTCACTTCCTGCCATGAGGGAGACAGGGATTAGCGGGAATGCTATGGACAAATGAATCTACAATGCGGAAGAGCAACGAGAGGTCCCTACCAACCCTGGTTTTGAGGGTGCAGAGTGGTTCTAGGGGAACTGCTACCCTTAAAATAAAAAAGCACTGATTATGTTAAATATGTTTATGGAAGTAGAGTTGATTTACAAGATTGTGTTAGTTTCGGGTATACAGAAAAGTGATTTTTTGATATATTTTTTCAGATGATTTTCTATTGTAGGTTATTACAAGATATTGAATACAGTTCCCTATGTTATACAGTAAATCTTATTGTTTATCTCTGACTGTACTAAATATTGGACTTCCCTGGTCAACCCTGAATATTCATTGGAAGGACTGGTGCTGAAGCTGAAGCTCCAGTGACTAATTGGAAAAGACCCTGATGCTGGGAAAGACTGAGGGCAGGAGGAGGAGGGGGTGACAGAAGATGAGACGGTTGGATGTCATGACTGGCACAATGGACATGAGTGTGAGCAAACCCTGGGAGACAGTGAAGGACAGGGAGGCCTGGTGTGCTGCCGTCCACAGGGTCGCAAAGAGGTAGACATGACTGAGCTACGGAACAGGAATCGACTGGTGGCCCAGCGGTAAACAGCCCGCCTGCCAGTGCAGGAGACGCAGGAGACGGGGTTCAAGCTCTGGGTCGGGAAGATCCGCTGGAGAAGAAAATGGCAACCCACTCCAGTATCCTTGTCTAGGAAATCCCATGGAAGGAGGAGCCTGGCGGGCTAGAGTCCATGGGGTTGCAAAGGGTCAGACACAACTTAGCAACCAAACAAGACAATTAGCTGGGATTTGGAGCAATCTGACCCCTCATACGCTGCTGCTGGGGGTATACATTTAGATGGCCAGCTTGGAAAACTGCCTGGCTATATCGACTAACTCTAAACATACACAACCCCTGCCACACAGCAATCCCATCCCCCAGTTTCTACTCAAGAAGAGCAAATGTTCACCTAAAGACAGAGATGAGAAGGCTCTTAGCAGCTTTACTTCAAATAGCCCCAAACTAGAAACCACCCACACGTCCATCCGTGGTAGAATGGAGAAATACACCGTGACATGTTCATAGCACATGATATGACCCAGCAAAGAAGCACAAACTACGTGGGTGGACCTCCTACAGATAAGACCGAGCGGAAGAAGTAAAAAAACCTACTGTCCGATTCTGTTGTCCATGAGGCTAGAAAG
Organism: Oreotragus oreotragus; assembly: GCA_006410675.1. NCBI lineage: Eukaryota > Metazoa > Chordata > Mammalia > Artiodactyla > Bovidae > Oreotragus > Oreotragus oreotragus. Next base: position 493,121 of record SJYX01011824.1, read on the forward strand.
GAGTCCATGGCGAGATACGTCAGAGCCCAACCACCTTTGGGAGGTGTCACTGGAAGGGGTCACCAGGGAGATTTCTGTTTGCGGGAAACGAACTGGGTGTGGAGTACCCTAGGGTGTGCATGTGTAGAATTCATCGAGCTGTACACATATTTGTTGAATGTACATCATCCCTCAATGCAAGGTCAAAACAAGACAGCAATGAAGAACTGCTGCTAAAGCCAGGATCTGGAGGATAAGTGAGAGCTAGCCAGCGAGAAGGGGACCGGTATCCCTGGAGGTGGGACCAGCACGTGTAAAGACCTGGAGGCTGGAGGGCATGGTGTTTCTCATCGCGGCTCCGGGCTTGTCTGACAACGCCCCTGCCCGTCGCTTCTCCATGCCCGGTTCTGCTCACTTGAAGGCCAACACCGTGGAACAGGATGGTAGGAATCACTTCAAGGGCTCACTTCTCAGATCAATGTTTGAATGTTCCATTTTTGGGTGATTGAGGAAGAGGCTAGAGCGGGAGCAGAATGGATGGGACTTGGAGTTCGGAGTTGGGTTCAGAGTTCAACTGTGCTGTGAATTGTGTGTTTTGGGATAGGCTCTTTACCCCCTGAGCCTCAGGCTCCCCATCTGTAAGAAGGGTCTTTAACAAGCAGAGATTTAGTGATCGAGTCGGGGTAAAGAAGATACTGGGCTTCCCAGGTAGTAAAGAACCCACCTGCCAATGCAGGACACATAAGAGATATGAGTTTGATCCCTGGGTCAGGAAGATCCCCTGGAGGCGGGCACGGCACCCCACTCCAGTAATCTTGCCTGGAGAATCCCCATGGATGGAGGAGCCTGGCGGGCTACAGTCCATGTGGTTGCAAAGAATCGGACACAAATGAAGCAGCTTGGCACCCGTGCAAAGAAGAAGCCTAGCAGGCGCAGTCATTTGGAAATGACGGAAGAAGGCCTAAAAGCAAGGTCCTCTCCAAATTTGTGGCTCCCCCTAGAATGATCCAGCATGGCCCTGGTTAGGCTTCTGCAACCCTTGGCCTTTCCTTCCTGTCACATGGAGCTCAGAGACCCTCCCCACCCCAGAACAGTGCCTGGCAGGGGGTTGAGGAATGTTGATTCATGATAACTGGCACTTAAAACATTCCAGGCACTGCTCTCAGCTCTGTGGACTTGTTTCGTCCTCACGGTAACCCCATAAACTACTACCGTCCCATTTTACAGAGGGAGAAACCGAGACACACAGCAGGTGAGTAACTTGCCCATAGCCACACCGTAAATTAATAGAGCCTGGCCCTGCATGCCCTGCTCGTAACCACACTGCCATACCGCCCGGCTGGCCTGCGTGAGAGAGGCCCGGAGAAGGCACTAGAAGCAACCAGAGTTCTGCTGACCAAGAAGAGGGCTGTCTGGGCAGCCAGTGGGACACTCTGGCGCCCTGACGTCAGTGAAACCCACACCCTTTTCGAGGAAGGCAAACCCACCCAGAATAATTGTTGAGCCAACAGGTAGCNCTGGCCTGCGTGAGAGAGGCCCGGAGAAGGCACTAGAAGCAACCAGAGTTCTGCTGACCAAGAAGAGGGCTGTCTGGGCAGCCAGTGGGACACTCTGGCGCCCTGACGTCAGTGAAACCCACACCCTTTTCGAGGAAGGCAAACCCACCCAGAATAATTGTTGAGCCAACAGGTAGCTTAAGCCACCTGTAAGCCTGGAGGTGCCCAGGAGGGACGAGGCTGGGCAGCGTGCCGTTGCTGCTGGGATGGGCGAGAGTCACCCTTTCTGCCAGCTCTAATTTTTTTTTTTTTGGCTGTTGTTATTGTCATTATTGTTTTGGGGGGAGGAGAGATGGGCCCTCTCAAGAATTTGCCTGTGCCTTTTAAAGGATTAATTTTCACCTGGAGCATCATGTGGGACTAATAACCATTCCCTTTCCTCTGTGCCGCCGTGGTTTACTGCTGTCTTTCCTTTTGCCATGAAGACACCTGATGGGAATGTTCTAGAAACTGCAGCCTGGGGGTGGGAATGGGGGATGCAAGGGAGAGGGCAGTTCATTCTTCCTGGCAACAGAATTGGGCTCAGATGATGGGGAGGGCCACTGGGTGTGGGATCGAGGGAGAGGCTTATTTTTTGCCCTGCTTCTTGGGACATTTATGGGCTTTTCACACTGGCATAAGCAAAAAGAAAGAAAAGGAAATAATGGTAATAATAGCTAACATTTTACTGAGCATTTACTGCATGCTGACTTTATATGCATTAAGTCATATAACCCTTAACCACCCTCCCAGGTAGATATTCTTTTTTTTTTTTTAAGTCTTTATTGAATTTTTGTTATAATATTTCTCACTTTATGTTTTGCTTTTGTGGCCCAAGGCACGTGGGGTCTTAACTCTCTTACTAGGGACTGAACCTGCATGCCCTGCACTGGAAGGCGAAGTCTTAACCTCTGGGCCACCAGGAAAGTCCCAGGGGTAGATATTTTTATTAGGCCCATTTCTGGTTGAGGAACTGATGTGCAGAAAAGTAAATAAGGTAATGCAAAATTCAAACTACCAAATTTTAGAAGAGGTTGGAAATAGAAAGGAAAGTCCTACTGATGCTATAATGTGAATTTGAAAAACATGACACTTGGTGAAAGAAGCCAGGCATGAGGAATCACATATTGTATGATTCCATTTATAGGAAATGTCCATAAAAGGCAAATCTACAGAGACGGAAAGACAATCAGTGGTTGCCTGGGGCAGGAGGTGGAAATAGTAAACAGCACAAGAGATCTTACTGGGAGAGATGCTGCTGCTGCTGCTGCTAAGTCACTTCATTTGTGTCCGACTCTGTGTGACCCCATAGACGGCAGAAGATGACATCTTCTAAAACTGATTTAAGCTAAAAAGCCTCTTGATGAAAGTGAAGGAGGAGAGCGGAAAAGTGAACTCCAGGAGCTGGTGATGAACAGGAAGGCCTGGCGTGAAGCTATTCATGGGGTCACAAAGAGTCGGACATGACTGAGCGACTGAACTGAACTGAAAACTGATTTATAGTGGTAGTTGTGCAATTTGGTTAATGTAGTAAAAACCATTGAAATGGGTGGATTACATGATATGTAAAAAGTGCCTCAATAAAGTTATCAGACAAAGAAATGTAATTAAAATGCGAAAACCTAATATTCATTGAATACCTCTCAGGTACTTTCCAGGGTTTTTTTCCAGTGCCAACAGCTCAACCAGCTATTTATCCGAGCTCATCTTTGTTGAGCACCTACTATGGGCCATGCATCATGCTGGGGTACGGAAGTACGCTGCTGGACTTGACCTAGTATTGGCACAAGACCCTTGACCTGACGGAAGGTATGGACTAGCAGCTGTTGGGAGTGAGGTGGTTGTCTGTCTCCACGAGCTCCCCCAGGGTTTCTGGAGCTCTTTCATTGTTCGTCGCTGTTTCCCCAGAATTAGCGCAAGGTCTGTGCTCAAGCAGGAGGTCAGTAAATGATCTTGGACTGTTTGGGTCTCTCCAGGCCCAGAACAGAGTTAGGTGACCCCACCCCACCCGGCCCTTCCAGCAGGGCTTCACGCCCTGATTCCAGGGCAATGTGGTTAGCAGGACAGATCTGTCTGAGAAAAGATGGCAGGGAACCGCTCCCCAGGTGTGGCTTCTTAACCCTTTCTGTGGGCATCTGGGGAAGCCTGTGAATCCATCTCACAATAATTTTTAAAATATTGCATTCAGACACCAGTGACAATTTTACTAAAATACAACTATCAAAATACTAAAAAATTTGTGTTACAGTAACATGTTTATTAATACATTAAGTAAGTCTTAGTGGTGAATTGAATATGATCTTAAGGGTATGGTAGCTTAAATGATACTTTGAGATATATAAAAACTGAAGATGATGTGAAAATACCTGTGATTTCTATTAGTAATAACATCACAGGGACTTCTCGTTACCTGCATTCATGATTAAGGGAAATACTAAATACCATTCAGGCAAAGAGTTGGACACGACTGAGCGACTGAACTGAACGGATTCAGGTACTAGTGAAAATAAAAATGTAACTTTTGTCTATATCATGGACTTTGCGGAATTCTATCCTTAGCAATCCCCATCCCACCCTGGGGAATCCGTGAGCTCCTGCTGTAAGGCAAACGGCTCTGATTCTTTAGGTTAGATAAACAAGAAAATTACGAAGAGAGGAGAGAACAAAGACTGAAGGGCAGGGATCACATCTGGTTGGGTGAGGCAGAGAAAGATTTTAAGACAGGTGAGTTTCTGCTGGGGGTGTTGGAAAGGTGAGCCTATTTTTGGAATGGAGCAAGGAGCGGGGTTGAGGGAAGGAAGCCTGGGGAGGGTTTGCTCTTGTGACTGAATCAAAAATAGCCAACTAACATCACAGCCACAACCTCACCCCAGAGCATGCCCGAGTCTTCTTTATGTCTCTCTGTCACTGAGAACACAAAGCCTTTGTTCCTCTGAGAAAGGGTACCTGCCCTCAAGCTTACACACAAAGAGAGGGAACAAACACATTAAGTTAATATGACAAAAATTTAATTGCAATTCAAAAAATGCAGCTGAAAGAATGTGGAACATGCCACATATCTGGTTAAATGCATACAGTGCCAGCCGCAGGAGTTCAAATGTGGGGGTCAACTACCCCCTGAGGTTTCGACTGAGGAAATGGACAAGAGGCCAGCAGCACTGCGTAGGCAGGTTACAGTGTGTGTTTAGGGATGGATCACTGCTCCGCTGGTCTCAGCGACCTTTGTAATATCGGGATAACAAGTATGGCACCTGGTATATACTTAGCATTCAATAATGGGAACTATTATCAGTATTCAACAAATAATCAGAGATGTTTGCAAACTGGTTTAAGAGACTCCATGTTTCCCTGGTGGCTCAGTGGTAAAGCATCTGCCTGCAATGCAGGAGACAGGTTCGATCCCTGGAAGGGGAAGATCCCCTGGAGAAGGGAGGGGCAACCCATTCCAGTATCCTTGTCTGCAGAATCCCATGGACAGAGGAGCCTGGCAGGCTTACAGTCCATGGGGTCGCAAAGAGTCAGAGAGGACTGAACCTCCAACACCTTAAGAGACACCAGGAAACTGGAGAACTTGTCTTTTTAGGGCGGTAAATCTGAAAACAGATTTGAATGAATGAATGAATCCGTCTTTGGGTCGGAGCCGCCCTCTAGATCTGTTCTGCCCTCAAGTGTCCCCCACGCGGTTGATGAAATGGACCCCCCACCCGGACCGCCGCAGTGGAAGGCGCGGTGGGCGGGGCGAGACCTGGATGGGCGGGGCCTCCAGCTCCGGGAGCGCCGCAGTGGTGGGCTGGGCGGGGCCTGGGGCGGGGCCTCCGGCTTTGGCAAAGCCGCAGAGGAAGGCGGGGTGGGCGGGGTAAGATATGGGGGCGGGGCCTCAGGCTCCGGGAACGCCGCAGAGGAAGGCGCGGTGGGCGGGGCGCTGCCGGGGGCGGAGCCTATGTCTGCAGTGGGCGGGGCCCGCCGCAGAGGGGCAGTGCCCGCGGAGAGTCCTCGGAGCGCGGCTGCCGCGGCGCCTCCACAGTGTCTCCGACAACCCCCGGCGCCGGGACTTGCGACCCTCGCCGCCCCTTGCGAGCCGCCGCGGCCTCCACTGCGGCCCGAGTCCCTTCCCTCGCCGCGGCGCCCACACCCGGGGGCGGCCCGGCTCGTCGATATCGCGGAGGCCGCGTCTGGCGCGCATCTGGAACCGCCCGGCCGGCTGCGCTGGATCCCGCGCCCGCCCTGGCCCGGCCGCGCCGGGAGCCCTGCCCGGAACTGGAGCCGCACCTGGAGCCGCGGGCCCTGGGCCCTGAGCCGCGCGGCCGGCGCATGGTGAACTCGCTGCTGTTCGGAGAGATGGCCTTGGCCTTCGGCTGCCCGCCGGGTGGCGGCGGCGGCGGGCCCGGGGGCTGCCCCGGCGGGGGCGGCGGCGGCGGCGGGGCCGGGCCCGGGCCGTCGCCGGTGACGGCGGCGCTGCGGGACGACCTGGGCTCCAACATCCACCTACTCAAGGGGCTCAACGTGCGCTTCCGCTGCTTCCTGGCCAAGGTGCACGAACTGGAGCGGCGCAACCGGCTGCTGGAGAAGCAGCTGGAGCAGCAGCAGAGCGAGCGCGAGCGGCGGCTGCGCTACAAGACCTTCTCCCGCGAGCAGGCCGTGCAGACCGGGCCGGAGCTGCTGCGGCCCCCCGCTCCCGGCGGCGGGCCGGGCAGCGGCGCGGCGGCCGGCGCCAACGCCAACCACGCCGCGGCCCTGGGCGGCCTGCCCCCCGGTGGCGGCTCGCACCCGCAGTACTACGGCCGCTTGCCCGGGACCATCTGGAGCTACACGCAGGTGCGGCGCACGGGCGGGGGCGGCGTGGAGACCGTGCAGGGCCCGGGAGTGTCGTGGGTGCACCCCGACGGCGTGGGCGTGCAGATCGACACCATCACGCCCGAGATCCGCGCGCTCTACAACGTGCTCGCCAAGGTGAAGCGCGAGCGCGACGAGTACAAGCGGAGGTGAGTGGGACCCGCCCTGCCCCCCGCGCTCCAGGCTGGCGGGTTGGGGGTCGTTCCGGTCTGGCCGCCCCGGAATGTGTGCCTTCCGGGGGGGCCGGGGTAGCGGGTGGGCGGCCAACTGGTCCTAGCAGGTGGGGCTGGAAGCTGTTTGCAGACTTGGAAAACTCGGTTTTCTAGTTCCAAGGATGGGGCCCGGCGCTGACTACCGTGGGGGACACCTCCGCTCCGTCACTGGACCAGGCGCATTGTTTTCTAGGTGACATAATGACCGTAGGTGTTTTATGTGATGTCACCACAGAGTGTGGGGCATTCTTATCCTAGTTTTGCAGATGAGAAAACCGAGGCACGGATGCTAGTGACTTGCCTAAGGCGTCTTGGCTAATAGGTGGTGAAGCTGGGATGTGAGATACTCCTGGCAACTTAGGTGTTTTCCCCAAGGATGTAGAAAGTGGGCTCCCCTCTGTCAATGGGTGAAAAGAAACAACTCTTAAGTAATCCACTAACTTTCTGTTTTTCCTTGAATTAAAGAAAAATCAAGTGTTTCAGAGTGCTTGGGTCTGTCCACTGAGGCCAGGGCCCGCTGTCTTGCTCCAGCTCTGTCATGTCCAGTTGGCTGGACTGGACAACCAGACCTACATCAGACTGGCCACGAGTTTTAGAAACACCTCCCTTCACCTCCCTTCTCCCTGCCCCCAATTCTCATGGTTTTTTTGGACCCCCAACAAACTCAGCCCTAAAGACCGAGTTATCTACACAAGCAAAGATAACCTTAGGCTGGAAGACTGGACAGTGAATGGACCCAGACCACCAGATCTGGCTGGAGTGCGGTGCAGATGCTTGCTGAACTTGGCTAGCACATTTCTGCCCAGCCTGGATTCCCAGCTGGGAAACTGACATTGTCTCCTGCTCGCAACATGCCTGTCAGTGTTACCTAATCAGCCTTCTGATAAGAGGAGAGCAGTTTGTCTGTAGCATCTCAGGAAGGGGGCAGGGCCCTCTGCTGTCCCAGGCATGGGCAGCTCTGTGTTGGGAACTGTGGCTTTGACCCCAGGGCTTGGAGGATGCCCTGAGAAGCAGCTTTCCTTCCGCTCCTGTGACCTAGTGCTCACAAGAGCACAGACAGCTGGCCATGGGTCGCCTCCCTTTTCATCTCACCTGGGCGGGCTGGCCACTGGGCAGGATTCAAGTGCCACCTCCAGCCCCTGCCAGTGAGAATCTCTGGCTGAACTGAGTGGTCACTGACCTACTCGGAAGGCTGTTTATTTATCAGAGAAATGGGAATGATAAAATCCACCCACAGCTGTACAAGGGGCGAGTAGGCTGGTGATGCTTTTTGGAAGGTATGAAGTAATCAGATTGACATTATTAAAGATGAGAGACTCTTTGTCAAGCTGTGAGGGGGCAGTTTTGCCCAGAGTCTCCAGTCTCCCATGCAGGGCAGGGCCTGGCTTCCTGGGGAGATGTCTTGGACCCCATGGGGAGACAAGCTACTCTCCTGGGCTGGTTGTCTCTCTGCAGGACTCGAGAATGGCCTGGTGCCTCGCCATGGGGAGGCCACCTCTCTGCCCTGTGTGGGCAGCGTTGTTGGGGTGGGGCAGGGAAACAGGCGCTGGCTTTTGATGGTGAAACAGGGAGGGCCCTTTGGTCTGCCACAGTTGATGGTGTCGTCATGCCCCAGGCTTGCAGGGTGGTTGTTTGATTGTGTGTGTGTATGTGTGCTTTTTGGACCTGGCTACTAAGGAGATGGAAACACTGTGCCCAGTCCTAGAGGGAGATGGATTGGCATTGAGCAATGCCCAGTTCAAGTTGCACCCAGGGTGTGGGGTGTGATGTCAGCTTCTGGTGCTGCCTGGAATGACATGGGCGCTGCTGAGACAGGTGGAGGGTGAGTGTGTCTCTCTTCCCGCCTTTGTAGGGGCGCGTGCACCTTCTCTCCCCGCCCGCGCCTTATTTTTTTTTTTTTTGGTGAATTGGGGAGATGCATCTTTTCTGAAGTTGATTCAGGGCTCAAGTGGGATTTTTGCCAAAGCACGTCTGCCTCCTCCTTTGAGCGAGCCTCAGTTGCCCTGTCTGTAAAGGTGACAAGAGCCTGAAGCTCCAGGCTGCCTCAGAGATGCCTTAGGCATTCCTTGAATGTTAAATAAAAATTGATGTTTAAAAAAATGTCAAATGGTCATGAAAATATGCTCACTCACTTTTGAGTTCTTACTCTTAACTCTTGGAAGTCGACTTAATGTTGATTTGTTGGTTCAGAGTCAAGCTAGAGCCACCCCCGCCTTCTCTTCGTCGGAAGAATATTCCGAGATCAGAAAGCAAACTGCTAAAAGCTGGTCCCATTTGTAGCCACTAATCTGTGTGAGTCAGGATTTTCCTGATACTCTGTGGCCCAAACCAGAGACAGAATTAAACCGAAGGTGGACCTGTCAACCATAACCCTAGTTCTAAGTGTTAACAGACCAAAATGGGCTCATCAGCCTCAAGGGCTGGTAACTGTTTTCTCACTGCCTGCAGTACAGATTCATACAAATAACATTCTATATTTATTTCTTTATTTGGGTTTCTCATAAGGATTTTCTTCTGGGAAGAGGGCAGACATATGATCAACCTTTTTGAAAAGCTTAAGAAGCACTGGACTAGATGACCTCAAAGAGTCTTCCCAGCCTTGACAATATGTAAATCTGAGTTTGAACCGCTAGGCCACTTCCGATCTTATGTCCATAAGAGAATGAGACCAGGGTGTTTACCTGGGCTCTTGGCCACTGAAGGCTTCAGATCCTTCCAGGATGTCTAGCATGGGGTCCTAAGAGGTGAGCAAAATAGCGAGCCTGTCCTGGGGAAGGAAAGTTTCCAGAGTTTCCCCTGTCCACCTGGAGGAACTCGCTGCCTTGGAGATGCTCTTCTGCCTCTCCAGAGGGCAACCTTGGTTGTGTAGCTCAGTGTTTTCCAAGCTGGGAGTTTTTGGGGTTCTCCCTCCGTGAACTGTGGCCATAGTCATGTGTCACCATCTATATTATTATTTTTGTAAAACATTTTAAACAGCTTTGTTGTTGCTGTTCAGTTGCTAAGTCGTTTCTGACTCTGCGGCCCCATGGACTGCAGCACGCCAGGTTTCCCTGGCCTTCGGCATCTCCTGGAATTTGCTCAGANTGGCCATAGTCATGTGTCACCATCTATATTATTATTTTTGTAAAACATTTTAAACAGCTTTGTTGTTGCTGTTCAGTTGCTAAGTCGTTTCTGACTCTGCGGCCCCATGGACTGCAGCACGCCAGGTTTCCCTGGCCTTCGGCATCTCCTGGAATTTGCTCAGATTCATGTCCATTGAGTCGGTGATGCCATCCAACCATCTCATCCTCTGTCGTCCCCTTCTCCTTTTGCCCCTTCAGTCTTTCACAGAATCAAGGTCTTCTCCAATGAGTTGGCTTTTCCCACCAAGTGGCCAAAATATTGGAGCTCCAGCTTCAGTATCAGTCCTTCTAATGAATATTCAGAATTGATTTCTTTTAGGATTGACTCGGAGAAGGCAATGGCACTCCACTCCAGTACTCTTGCCTGGAAAATCCCATGGACGGAGGAGCCTGGAAGGCTGCAGTCCATGGGGTTGCTGAGGGTTGGACACAACTGAGCGACTTCACTTTCACTTTTCACTTTCATGCATTGGAGAAGGAAATGGCAACCCACTCCAGTGTTCTTGCATGGAGAATCCCAGGGACGGGGGAGCCTGGTGGGCTGCCGTCTATGGGGTTGCACAGAGTCGGACACGACTGAAGTGACTTAGCAGCAGCAGGATTGACTAGTTTGATCTTGCTCTCCAAGAGACCTGCAAGAGTCCTCTCCAGCACCACAGTTCGAAAGCGTCAATTCCTCAGTGCTCAGGCCTTCCTTATGGTCCAGCTCTCGCATCCATACATGATCACTGGAAAAACCATAGCTTTGACTAGATGGACCTTTGTCAGCAAAGTGATGTCTCTGCTTTTTAATATGCTGTCTAGGTTTGTCATAGCTTTTCTTCCAAGAAGCAAGTGTCTTTAAATTTCATGGCTGCAGTTGCCGTCTGCCGTGATTTCAGACCCTAGGAAAATAAAATCTGCCATTGCTTCCACGTTTTCCCCTTCTATTTGCCATGAAATGATGGAACCAGAGATGCTGTGATCTTAGTTTTTTGAACGTTAAATTTTCAGCCAGCTTTATTGAGGTATAATTTGCATATCGCAAAGTTCTCCTGTTTTACACATACAGTTCAATGATTTTTAGTCAATCCATCGAGCTGTGCAGCTATCCGCACAGTGCACTTTTAGAACACTCGCATCACCTCAAAAAGGTCTTTCTTGCACCTCCGCAGCGAATCCCCCCTTCTCCCCCAGCCCAGGCAGCCACTGGCCTGCTTTCTGTCTCTGTAGACCTGTCATATAAACGGGGTCAGGGAGCATGTTGTCGTCTGTGCCCGGCGCTTTCACTCAGATGATGTTTGTGAGATTCATCCACGCTGTAGCTTATACCAGCAGTACATCCCTTTGTAATGCTGAATAATATTCCTCCATGTGGGTAGACCACGTTTTGTTTACCCACTCACATAGTCAATAAAACGTAAATTTAAAAAGTCACCTTTTGTGTACCACCACACATCATCTCATGTGCATCATTGGGATAGGATCTGTGTTTTGGAAACGCCTACCCAAACCAGAGCCCCTGGCCTGGTTCACTGCTGCTTTGATTTCCCCTTGGGCCAATCAGCTCCGAGCTCTTTACCATGCGGGAAGTGTGGTCACTGAAACCATAGCTGACAAGGTTGTCAAGCGTCGATTTGGAAACCAAAACAAACATCGGCACCCTGTCGCCACGCAGTCACCGAAATATCCTGTTCTGAGTTTGCAGGCTGGGGGCCTTTCCCTGGGAGAGTCCTGCCGAAGCTAGCTGAACTTTAGACAGGCGGAGCGCATCAGAATGGGCATCCTAGGGACCCAGACTCCAGTGCCTGGAGCCTGCAGACCCCACTCTGCCGTGAGGCACTGTGTAACCTCGGGCCAGGCGCTGCTCTTTCTGAGCCGAGGGTCTTCTATACGCAGCAGGCTTCCTGTAGGCCCTCCCTCCCAGCTCGCTCTGCGTCTGTCTGTGACTTGGAGGGGTCCGAGTCAGGGCTGCTCTGCCTGCCTCCTGGGAGGGCAGGGGCCTTTCTCTGTCCCGGCCGCCCCGCTCCGGCCCCAGGCCGGGCGTGGTTCGGACCAGGCTGGTTTTGCCCCCAGCCCTTGTGCGTTGCTGAGTGTCTGTGCCCCGACTCCAGTCTGCCTGGAGCTCTTGGTTTGTTTTCACTGGAGCTCTGTTTGAGGTCCTGGAGGACCAGGGTGATCCTTCAGCCCGGTGGTTTTCAGGTGGGCTCCTTGGAGCTCTGGGATCTGGAGCAGGGTGCTGTGAGGTGATTTGGGGAGCAGCTGGGGGCAGACCACCTAGGATTTCGCCCCCATCAACCACAGCAGCTCCATTTTCATGGCTCTCAAATTGATATTCTGAGGGAGAGCGTTTGGAAACCAAGCATTGTACAGTTTGGCAGAAAAGAAAGAAATTGCTGATTCAGCGGAATACTTTCACTTTAGAGAGAGGGAAACTGAGGCCCAGAGGGAGCTGATCCACAAAGATGGGCAGAACGTCCGTCTGTCATGGAAAGTTTTGTTTCCTGCCCCGAGGCGATGCCTGCACCATTTGCCTTCTGTTGGGACTTGGCAGAATGCTCTCTACCTTTTTATGTGTCTGCCTTTAAGCATTTTTTAAAAAGCTACTTTCGGGGATGGGAGGGACTTTTGTAACAGCTATTTCTGATCTTGAGCCGGAAGGGGCTGGGCTGTCAGCCCAAATGCAGAGCTCCAGAAAGGGGCTGGGGGTGGGCCTGCTGGACTGTCCCTTGTCTTTTTGCCATCACGCCCCAGGAGGCCCTTGGGCAGGAGGGTGCTGGCCCCCAAGTGCCCCAAAGCCACAAGACTTCCCCGGAAAGCTGCTCAGAGGGCTTCTTTCCGCGCACTTCCATTGTTTCTGAAGCCGCTGCGGATACAGCTGCTTTATTTCTGATTGTCCCGGTAGGGGAGGGGGCAGCTTTGGCTGGAGGAAGCATGGATCAAATCCCAGCTCTCCCAGTCTCTGCGTGACTGTGGGCAGTTGCTTGGCCTCTCTGAGCTGCCTGGCCCACTGCTATCTGTGAAAGAGGGAGACTAACTCCCCTAGAGGTCGGAAGGGGGACCACCCCCCACCCCCCTCCCCCGCGATATCTTTCATTCTACAAGGGTTTCTCGGCACCGCGCTGGATGCCGGGCACATCCATTTCAGGACCCGCCCTCGCTCTCTGTCCCCTGGAAGGCGCCGGAGATGGTGCTGGGGGCGGAGGGGGAAAGGGCTGCTTCTTTGTCCAGCATCTAAAGAGGCTGTTTTTCCTACTCTAAGTGGTTGATTTGTGTCTCCGGAAATCTCCGGTCACCCCATGCCCTTTCTCCCAGCCTCCTTTAAAAGAAACACACAAACCCCACTCCATTTAGCTCCTTCGTCTTCCAGAATCTCTTGGTTTGGCTGGCAGACTCTCTGGGGACACATTTGGGAGGGATTTTCAGAGCCTTACGCTGGAAGGAAGGGAATGAGGTCCCAGAAAAGTAAAGGAGGCAGGAAGCAGGGAGACAGCTGACGCTGAAGATTCCTTCTCCCAGGAATTCGAGGCGGGGCTTTTTCCTTGGCCACCGGATGCGGGGCCCCTGAGCCACACACACACACACACACACACACATACACATACACACACACATATGCGCGCGTGCACGCTCTGCACACATGCGCCGTCAGGCTCTCTCTCCAAGCCCGTGCCCGCATCTCCACACGTGTCGGGATTTGAAGGACACGGAAGGGTAGACACAAAGCTTGCACACGTCCTTTGCCACGAGGAGATGCGTGGACTTCCAGGGGGATTGATCTGAACCATGCCATGAGTCAGTGGTAGTGGAGGGCCTGGATGTTGCCCGCAGAGTCCTGGCTTTTGATCCTATCGATGCGCTGCGGCCGGGCGCTCGGGTTATTTCCCAGGTCACAGACGGCTCCAGGCACACAGCAGGGAGGGAGGCAGCCCTGTTTTTCCCCAGTTCTCCCCTGACCTTCCGTCGGGCATTCCTGAGCGCCCACAGCCTCCCCTGGCCCAGCACCCTCCACCCTGAACTGAGCTGCCTGGGACGTGTCTGCCCCTTCCACCGACTGTAAGCTCTGCGGGGCCGGCTCCGGGCCTGCCGCCTTCATCTTGTACACACAGCCAAGCCAGGGTCTGGCCGGAGTCCATGCTGAGCAAGTATCTGTGCAGTGAGGGAGGCTCTGTGTGCCTGGCTGCTGCGTGCTGGCAGGCCCCAGCGGGTCTGCGTGGCCACAGGTGACCCACACACATGGACTCTATATCTGGCCGACTTGCAGCTTGTCGAGCAAAAAAAGGTCTGGACCTGGAGGTCCTGACACATCATTTCAACAAGTTTGAATGAAAACCCATCTACTGATGCCAAATGCTAGGCCCCCAGCAGAGGATATAGAAACTGGGCTTTGCCTTTGCCTCCCTGAGTCTCAGTCTTCTCATCTGGAAAAGGGGATTGCTGAAATCTGTGTCCCGACACCGAAGGACAGGCCATGGGCTCACATGAGAAGTTCTAAGAGTTACACGGCCAGATTTCACGGGGCGGAAGGGTGGGCGCCCTACGGGGCGGGTAGTGCCAGCTTTGTGAGGTGGGCAGAAGTCAGGAACCAGGCTGGGCTCTGGGGAGAGGGTGGCCCCTGACCTTGCTGGCAGCATCTGGGGGTGGTACAGGTGCTGGGCATGACTGGCCGTGAGGTGCTTAGAGGGTTCTAGGCCAGAAACGAGGCTGGTGAAGGTTGCTGACGCCTGCCAGGACAGTGCCCTCCCACCCACAGTGGGCACCCCTGCTTGGCTTCCTGGGCAGGATGTGGTTTTTTACCCTAGTTCCTGATACGAGAGTAGTTGTCATTCAGTACTTAAACCTGGCAAATGCTGCTGGTTCCCTCTGGGGCCTGTGGCCTGGCTTAGCCCCCAAGGGTGTGGCAGGGGGCAGCTAGAGCTGCCCAGGGGCCCAGAGGGCACGCTGGTCATGGCCCTGGCTTGCCTGTGCTGTGGGCTAAGCTTCCCGTTGCCCACCTGGCAACGGGGACCACAGAAAGACTGGTGTCTCTGTAACTTTCCTAGAGTGACCTGGATTCTGTGCATGCTGTTTAATCTCTTGTACCTTGGTGAGTTGCTCTGTAAAATGGGGATAAAGTTTCTTATGAGTTCTGCTTCCCAGGGTTGATATAAAAATCTGTTGAAACCATGGGATGTGGAAACATTGACCAAAAGGTTTAAAATAAATCATAAGGGGTTAATCGCCATCGTTGACTGAGTACCTACTATGGGCTAAGCCTTGTGAGGAAATCTTTAAATAAGTGAGATTTATTTATTAGAGCCATCCCGAGAAGTGGGAATTGATTACTGTTCATTTTATGATGTGGAGAAGGCACCCCAGTCCAGTGCTCTTGCCTGGAAAATCCCATGGATGGAGGAGCCTGGAAGGCTGCAGTCCATGGGGTCGCTGAGGGTCGGATACCACTGAGTGACTTCACTTTCGCTTTTCACTTTCATGCATTGGAGAAGGAAATGGCTACCTACTCCAGTGTTCTTGCCTGGAGAATCCCAGGGACAGGGGAGCCTGTGGGCTGCCGTCTATGGGGTCGCACAGAGTCGGACACAACTGAAGCGACTTAGCAGCATTTTATGGATGAGAGGTTCAGAAGGGTGAAGACGTCTGCCCCAGATCTCAAAGGTGGGCAGACTGGGTCTCCAGACCCCAGGTTCAGGCTCCTCCCTGAGGAAGATGCAGGCTGAAGGCTGGTGAAGCTGGCGAAGGGTGGCGGAGGCAGGTGGGAGGCAGGCTGACGTGTGGGTCTCCCCGGCGCCTGACACAATATTGCTGCGGCGGGTGGCAGAACAGGAGGTGGCTGCCACACGGGGAAGACTTCCTGCTGTGACTTTAGAGTAATTATTTTCTTGTGAAGCCAGTGAATCAGTGCCAGGGGTGAGCAGATGAGTCTCCCGGGTGGCCTTGGAGGGCGGTCCAGTCCCGCTGCTCGCTGAGGACCGGGCTCTGGGTAGGGGAGAGTTCCTAGTTGGCATATCCAGGTGGGTGGGGAAGGAGGGAGGGAGAGTGAGCAGGGAACATGAATCGTTACCTGTCGAGCACTTTGCACGTGATCTGATTTAAACCTTGTGACCACCTTCCACGATGGAAACTGAGGATCAGAAAGGAAAATTCACTTGCTGAGCCAGGGCAGGATTTGGGCCTCACACTCTAAGTTAATGCTCCTTTTGTCGTGCCCAGCACCTGAGGGCCCCCCGGGCAGTGGTCAGGGGCCCTCCCTGCCTGATGACAACCAGGAGAGGGCAGCGGGCATTCCGGTGGCCGGAGGGAAGCCGGCCTGCGCCCTGGGCTCAGGTCTGACTTCTGCTTTCGGTGGGTGCTGTGAACTTCGCCGGGGAATGGGGAACTTGTTACAGTCACCCTGTGTCTCTTGGTGGGGAAGATGAGACTGCTGGGTGTGGGTGTCCGAGAAGCTGGAGTTCTGTTCCCTACCTTGTGCCAGGCCCCGTGCTGGGTACTGGGGTGAAGCATGCACAGTCCCTGCCCTCAGCAGCCCAGAGTCTGGGGAACCAGGCAAATGGAACAATACCACCTGATGAATCCCTGCCCAAACAGTGCCTCTGCAGACCACGGGCACAGTAAGCAGTAATTAACTAGTTAAAAAGTATTTCTATACCATTTACACTCTGCCAGGTGCTATTCAAAGCAGTTTAATTCGTGGAACCTCATAATAACCCTATGAGTTGCATACTATCAGTGGCCCATTTTAGAGATGCTGAAACTGAGACACTGAGGGCCAAGACGGGAAGCAGCAAGCCAAGATTCAAACCCAGGAAGTCAGGCTTCAGACCCAACCTCTACGCTTTGTGGTACCCAGGAAGGGGCATATCAACGGCAGGCAGTTTTCTTGCATTGAGCCTTAGTTTTCCCTGCTGTGAAATGGGGGTAATAAACCTGGCTTCATGAGGCTGTTTGGCAGATTAAACCAAGTGATGCCTGTGGCAGCATGTTATAAATCGTCGTGTGCTGTGCTTGTGATGATGTGGAGACGGCAATGGCAACCCACTCCAGTACTCTTACCTGGAAAATCTCATGGGGTCCATGGGGTCGCGAAGAGTCAGACCCGACTGAGCGACTTCACTTTTCCTTTTCACTTTCATGCCTTAGAGAAGGAAATGGCAACCCACTCCAGTGTTCTTGCCTGGAGAATCCCAGGGACAGCAGAGCCTGGTGGGCTGCCGTCTACGGGGTCGCACAGAGCCGGACACGACTGATGTGACTTCGTAGCAGCAGCAGTGCCTCTGATGACCGTGCTCGGAGGCCCTGGGCCCAAACCCAGACTGCCGCTTCATCTCCAGCTTCCCGGGCAACCAGGGGCCGCTTGAAGTTCCATGAAAGGTCTTGTCCTCCCCTTGCCTTAATAGCACATCTTCCCTTGGTTGCAAGTCAAGCTGGGATGGGGTGCTGGACAAAACCTTTGAAATGAAACAGCTCGGAGCAGAGCCTTTGTGCGTGACTTGGAGGTTGGGGAGAGAGGAGTGAGTCCGAGTGTTTCCACCGCTTATCAGCCCCGTGGCCTTGAGGGAGACCTTGATTTCTTATCTGCAACGTGAGGACCACTAGCCCTGTTGCACGAGTGGCGAGAGAAAGGGGAGGACAGCGCTGAGGCACGGGCAGCTGTCGTGAGGACGCTCAGCGAGGCCGGCGGCTCTGTGGGGAGCAACGGGGGCCGCTGGGGCCCTGGCCCGGCCGCGCCGGGCAGGGGCTGGCTCCGAGCTGGCTCCGAGATGCTTGCTCAGCGCTCTCCGGCCTCCGTGCTCCGACTTCGGAATGTGCTCCTGCACGCAGCCCCCTGTGCGTCTGCTGCTCAATGGAGAGACACCCCCGCAGTGGAGACACTGCCTTCCACCCTCTTAATTGGCCACTTCTATTACTCGGGTTGTTTAAGAAGCTTCCTGGCTCGCTGCCGCCTGTTGGCCGTCTGGGGGGAGGGGAAGAGCTGCTGGTCTAGGTGGACCTTGTGAAATTCCCCGGCAGACAGGCTCCTCTCTGGGCCGGGCCAGGACATCTTCCCAGGACCCATGGGCACCACCCCCGCGCCCCTCCCCCCAACCGCCCTGATTTGCCCTGGCCAGATGTAGTAATGGGTAGAAGACCATCCAGGGAAGGGGAGGAGACTGAGACTGGAATCAATTTGGGAAAAGCACGTTGCAAAGTCAGAATGCTGGACCGGAGAGGACCCTGGTGGGACTCTGTTGTGCCTGAAACCCAGCGATTCTGGAAGGCAGCTGAGCCAGCTTAAGGCCAATCAAGGAAGGCTTCCTGGAGGAGACAGTAGCTGAGTTATGTTCGAAAGGTCGAGTAGGAGTGGGAGAGAGGAGGCACAGGGCGCTGCAGGTGGAGAGAGCAGTCTGTGCAGAGGCCAGGAGCTGAGAGGGCCGGGCTGGTGGCTTCCGGGCGGGTCGGGACACCACTAGGTGGGGCTGCTCTTTCCCTCCCCTTTCCGCCCCTCCCTCCCCTCTCGGGGCCTTCTGGGCTCTCTTTGTTCAGTTTTGCTGTCTCTCATCCTCTCTCCCTCTCTCCCTTCCTTGTTTTGGTCTCTCGCCCCTGCCCGATGCCAGGCCTGCGTGGGGGCTCTTTGCCTCCTGAGAGGCTCCGTGAGCCCGTGTGTCTGTGAGCGCGGGGCCGGGAGCCTGTGCCTCTTCCCTGTGGACGTGGAGCACCCTGGGGTCAGGACACCACAGTGCGCACCCCTTGCACTTTGGGGCTAGGGTCTTGACATCGTGGTGGGGGGCAGAGGAGGTTGGTGAGAGAGGTAGTTGCAGGGTTAGAGGGCAGTGCCGTCCCGGGGGCCTCAGCTTCCCCGGCTGCCATCAAGGTCTGGGCCTAGGATTCAGCGCGGTTCTGGACACAGTTTGGGGCTGCGGGGACTAGGCGGCTCACCGTTACTCTCCCAGCTGACCACCCTCCCGCACCCCTTCCTCTGACCTCCTGGTGGGCCCAGAGGCTTGAGGCTGTCTCTGAGATGATCTAGGCCCTCCGCTGCTTCCAGGAGACGTCGTTCTCCTGTCACCCCAGATGCCTAGATGTGCCTGCTGTCTTTTGAAGAAGGCCTTCTGGGAGTTCATCCCTCAGTGTTGTGTCTTTTTCTCTCTACTCCCACTTAAATACCCATGGCCATTTTACAGATGAGAAAACTGAGGCCCGGAGAAGGAGAGCAGCTCTCCTGAGGTCACAGCACAGTAGGGGCTGGACCCCAGTCCCCTAAACAGAGTTCCTTTGAAACCCTTGAGCTAAGGGATCCTTCTGGAGGCTGCTGGTCCTTTAAGAAGGGGTTTGGAAAACTCCCAGAGGTCAGAGAGCTCAGAGTGAAGAGGTCTGGGAGCCTGTCGAGGTGGCGCCCACAGGGACCGAATGAACCCTGCCTCTTGGCCAGACGGCTGGGTCCCCAGTGCTGCAGAGCTGCACAGGAGACATCCGAGGTCGTCTTGGGTTCGTCTCCTTGCAGCGGGACGCAGCTCCCTAAGCTCGGCCTGACGCTGGCGTCTTGGGATGGTGACTGACCTGCCGACCCTGTCTGCCAGCCGTGCGCTCAGCGGTGTGTCTCTCTGTGCCTTGGTTTCCTCTGGTATAAAACAGGATGGTGAGACCCACAGCACTTTTGATGACCCTGGCCCAGTGCGGGCCATTCCCATCCCCTCTTCTCTGGGGTGAGCCCTGGAGTTGGAGGTCTGAGGACTTTGCCCATAGTGAGGAACTGGGTGAACTATAAAGGCTGATCCCCCAGTCCCCACAAAGACCATGTTTCTTGAGTCCACAGTCTGGGGCTGTGCCCTGACAAATAGTATGTTTGGACGTTTATACAATTTTCTATGGAAAATCTTAACATTACATTGTAACTGGTTTTATACTTGCCTTTAAATAAAATACTGATGTTTACAACATTAGGACTCATTCATGTTGGGAGACAGGCTGGCGCTCACCAGTCTGCAGACAAGCCAGGATTAACCTGATGCTGAGCTCAGGGGATCCCTGTTTATGGGTTGTTCCTTTCTGGGCCTTAAGGCATAATACATCCATTGTTGCTGTCCTTCAGTCGTTAAGTCATGTCTGACCCCTTGTGACCCCATGGACTGCAGCATGCCAGGCTTCCCTGTCCTTCACTATCTCCTGGAGGTTGCTCAGTGGTGGCATCCAACCATCTCATCCTCTGTCATCCCCTTCTCCTCCCACCTTCAATCTTTCCCAGCATCAGGGTCTTTTCCAATGACTCGGCTCTTTCAGCATCAGTCCTTCCAATGAATATTCAGGGTTGATCCATGGGGCTTTAAAAAGAAATGGTTTGTTCCCTCTTCCTTGGTTACACTGTCAGCCTGTGATCAGGGCTTTCACTTGGGTGGGAGCTCTGATCCTGGAGTGGGACTACCTGGGTTTTGCATCACCACCCCAGGCCTCAGTTTTCTCATCTGTAAAATGGGGCTGACAGCCCTAGCTCGTGGTTATAATGAGGCTTCAGTGAGATGGGGCACACCGAGGGCCAAGTGTGGTGCAGGCCCCTGAGCTGCTATTGCTCTGTGCCTCTGTCTCAGCTCGGCTTTGCCTCCCCAGCCACCAGGCCCCACACAGTGAGCACAGACTCGGCCCTCCTGCTTCTGCTTCCGGCTGCAGAGTGGCCTTTGTGTTCAGAGCACTTCCCTTCCCCAGCCCAGCCGCCCTCTTGACCGGCCAGGAGGAGGTCACCTCCCCCGTCCTCCCCAGCGGCTGTCAGCAGAGGGTCACTGTAGGGCAAGTCCTGCCCCCGAGGCTGCGGCCAGCGCGCTGTGTTGCCTGGACCCTGAGGCTCCCAGGGGCCTTGTTGGAGGGTGGTCTTGGACGGGGAGTCTCTCTCTGTCCATGCCTCCCAAGTCCCAGCAGCCTTGATGTGGAGGCGGCCTCAGGAGGTCTCAGCCCTGTCCTGAGGTCTCGTCGTGTGGAGGGGCAGAGCTAGACTTCGAACCTGAACCTGGTGGACTCTAGTCTCAGCCCGGCCTCAGTCTCCCAGTCTGAGGAATGGGTACACGTTCCTGGCCCCGGCCCTTGGCCTCAGATACAGGGGACGGGGGTCAAGTCCTGTCTTGCACCTCAGGGGTCACTGGGGCAGCTGTTCCTTCTTAAAGCCACGGGAAGGTGGCTTCCAGGTTCTTGCGAGCCCGCAGGCTGTCTCTGCCAGGGCTTGTGGGTGAAGCCCTCACTCCCAGACCTTGGCAGAGGGGTGATGTTGAAGGCTGTCCTGGCGTTGGTTGCCCAGGGTTGACGTCAAGGCAGCCGGTTTAGGGTTTCGTCTCCGAGACAAAGGCTGTTTTGTAGCTTCTGCTGGGCTTAAGTCCTGGCTATCACCGCCCCCAAGGTGGGAAATGAGGTGGAAGGGATCACAGGGCCCAAGCAGAGAAGCCCTGGGAGGCTCGGGTCATCCTCACCTCCTCCCAGAAGGAAGCCAGGACCTTGGAACCCCGTAATAGTCTCCTCATGGTTCCCGAGAGCATCCCGTGTGGCTGATACAGTAACTTCACAGCCATTTTTTTTTAACTGCACAAGATTCTTAAACTTCACAAGACTCTCGAAGGGTGGATGTGGTCATGCCCACTGTACAGATGGGGAATCCCAGTCTCGGCAGGTGAGGTGTCTTGTCACTTGCCACGGCTGGAAAAGGGGCAGAGCTGGCGTGTGAACTTGGGTCTTAGAGGATTGTCACTGGGCTCCCACCACTGTCCAGCCTCGTTCCAGACGCAGCTTTGGGAGGGTGCTTCAGGAGGTGGAGGCGCCCCACCTCCTGAAGGTGGGGGGAGACTGGAGCAGATAGGTCTCATGGCGTTTGGGAACCGGAGCCTCCATTCTCAGGATTCAGAGTTGGGTCACAGTGCTTGGAGCCTGTTGCATATTTGAGTATGTATGCGTAGGTGTGTGCACCTCTGTGTACAAATTAGAGAAGGGGGGTTGGATGCTGGGAGGTGTGTATCCTGGGAAGGTGGTTCCAGGGAGGCCTTGAGGGCAAGAGTAAGGAATCCTTCCACCAGACGCTGAAGACCTGCTCTTCTTTTTCAGGAACTCCTCCACTTAATCATCCATCCATCCACCCTTCCATCCGCCCTTCCTTCCATCCATCCATCCATCCATCCATTTACCCATCTATCTATCACCTATTTATTCATCCATCCATCTGCCCTTCCATCATCCATCCATCCATTTACCCATCTATCCATCACTTCTCTATTTATCCATCCATCCATCCACCCTTCCATCCATCCATTCATTTACCCATCCATCCACCCATCCATCCATCCATCCATCATACATTTATTCATCCATCCATCATCCATTTACCCATCCATCCATCGATCCACCCTTCCATCCATACGTCCACCCTTCCATTTACCCATCCATCCATCCATCCTCCATTTATCCATCCATCCATCCTCCATTTATCCATCCATCCATCCTCCATTTATCCATCCATCCATCCACCCTTCCATCCATCCATCCATTTGCCCATCCATCCATCCATCATACATTTATTCATCCATCCATCCTCCATTTATCCATCCATCCATCCACCCTTCCATCCATCCATCCATCCATCCTCCATTTATCCATCCATCCATCCACACTTCCATCCATCCATCCATTTACCCATCTATCCATCACCTCTCTGTTTATCCATCCATCCATCCATTTACCCATCCATCCATCATCTGTCTATTTATTCATCCATCTATCCATCCATCATCCATTTATCAATCAATCCATCCATCCTCCATTTATCCATCCATCCATCCATCCGTCATCCATTTACCCATCCATCTATCCATCATCTGTCTCTCTATTCATCCATCCATCCTTCCATCCTTGCATTCATCCATACATCCCTTCTTCCCTCCATCCATCCACCCCACTCTCTATTTATCCATCCCTTCATCCATCCGTCCACCATTTTTAGAGTGCTTGTGCTTGGCCCTATGCTTGGCTTCTGGGGATGATGGCCGACTCCTATCCCTAGTTAAATCAGAGCTGCAAGAGTCCTTAGAGGTGTCTGATTTCTCCCCCAACACACGCTTTTCAGAGGGGCAGTCACTTGCTGAAGGTCATGCCCCGTGCTGGTGGCAGACTTGGGACTCGAGCCACGTCTGTGGACCCCAGCCCCATGCTCTTGCGTCTCTGCTGGGCTGACAGGCGGCTCCACGCCTGGCTGGCAGCCCTCTGGCCCTGTCCTTCCTGCTCGGTTGTTCTGATGTGCTCTTGGGCTTTTCTCAAGTCCTCTGCAGCCTCTGTCCTGAGATGCTGGCTGGACTGGCATGCAGGCCCCAGGCCGCAGCTGAACCTGGCTGTGCTGTGCCCTGAGATGACGCCTTTGTCCATTTGGGACATCAGATTGGCTGGACGCCCAAGTGCAGAGACTCTGAGGTCCTGCTTGGCTGTGGAGACTGGCTTGCTGTCTGCAGAGGGTCTCTAGCAGTCCTCTGTTCCTCTCTGGCCTTGAGGGTAGGGCCTCTGCAAATCCCATTAGAGATCTTATAGCCTGGGAAGGACGTTCCAGAGCCTTCCCCTCGAGGCATCTTCTGTAATGGCACCTGGTGGCCTCTTCCGCTGGGAGACCCTTCCTGGCCTCTGGCCCCGATCCCGTGTGCTGCATTTCCTTTTGTTTAGCCTTCTGTCCAGTAGGGGGTTGGGTGGGGCACTGCCTGGTGAAGACCCTTCCTGCCTTCTGCAGGCCGCATCAGTCCCCCTCTGAATCCCAGAAGCTTCCTTTCTTCCTGCCTGAAGTCCTCTTGACTCACGCCCGCGCTCTGGTCGTGGTTGGGACATGCTCTTGGTGGAGAAAGGATCTGGCTGGTCCCTCTAGGATTCCATGAGTTCCTGGGGTGGGGAAGGGAGGAAGCACATTCCTTCTCCTGGAGTCATCGCGCCCTCTGAGCAGAAAGTGGCCCTGGAGCCCAGGGATCTCCCGGGCCCAGCTTTCCTGATGGGGAGACTGAGACCCAGAGAGGCTGAGCAGCGTGTCTGCCGCCTTCGGTCAGACTGCTGGGGTCGTCTCCTCCTTTGCAGGCCAGTGCTATCTCTGGGCGATTGGGTCGGGGAGTGGGTTTCTCCGCCTGATAAAGGTAGCTGACGGCCTTTGGACCTGCCAGTCTCTGCCTGGATGGGTGTCCTGAAAGCAAGGCAGCTGGCTCCACGGGGCTCCCCAGCCGGGATCCAGCACCCTCCTGCCTGCCCTCCAGATTGGCAGACTCCTGGCGGGCCGGGCCAGCCTCAGAGCCGAGCAGTGGGACCTCCTCCAATCCCATCTGCCCTGCGACTCCCTTTCGCTCCACAGCCTCTCTGACTCCCCTTTAGCGAGCCTCTCCCTGGGAGGCCCCTCACCTCTGAGGGTGGAGGGCAGGAGGCCTGACTGTTATGGACAGTGATTAGAGGTCGGGGGATGCTGAGTCCCGTGGCAGGGGCAGGAAGGGGTTGAGAGCCCTGCCTGCTGGGGCAGGACTCCCAGCTGGTGTCCTGGCCCCTTAAAGCAGCCAGGCCAGCTGGCTTGGCAGACGTCACACCAAAAGGCCAAGTCACCAGGAGGAGGCCGCCTGCTGCCTTTGTGGGCCTGCTGGGGTGGGTGTGGACCAGCCGTCTGTCCCTGGGAGGCTGGCAGGTCGGACAAGGGCCGCAACCCCTGGCAGGCTGCCTGGCAGGGGAGGCTGGCAGAGGGGGAGCCTGAGCACCCAGGGGTGGCCGGAGCTTCGTAGTGGCATCTGGGTGCAGGCAGGGCGGGGCACACACCCAGGCCTGTGTGCTGCTGCCCGTGGGGCTCCACCCCCAAGCTCGTTCACTCCTTCATCCAGTGCGTAAACAAGGGTTGAGGGCCTGCATGTGCTGGCTACTTGGATACCAAGCGCCCCAGCCCCGGCACTGGGGAGAAGGACCCAGAGAATGAAGCCTCCGAGGGGCAGAATGGTGCATCTCAGTCAAGCCCAGAACCCTGGACCCTGAAACAGCAACCCCCTCGCCCCCGCCCCCGCCCCAGCCCCAGCAGCTGGAATTGAGGTCTGCTCGCTAAGGTGGAAAGTAACGTGAGATGCTTGGTGTTCATGATTGTGTGTCTTTT
>SJYX01011824.1:520132-531423 GCA_006410675.1 Oreotragus oreotragus
CCTGTTCCTCCCCACCCCACCCCCAGGCTCCTGTTCCTCGTCCCTCAGCCTGGATTCCTGTTCCCCACCCCACCCCCAGGCTCCTGTTCCTCGTCCCTCAGCCTGGACCACCTCCTTCTTGGCTTCTTGTTGAGTCCAGGTGCCGTGTGGCTGGAGGACCAAGTCTGCGGGAGCAGAAGCCCCAGATGGGTTTGAGTTGAGAAAGGAATCTTTGCTGGTACCTTGGCAGGGCTGGGATTGGTGACCCTCTGCCTCCGCCCTGGGCTGGGCACCGGGCAGGATTTGGGCAGCTCAGGGGGCTGGAGGCTCTTCAGCCCTGCCCATCTGAGGGTCCTGGGGGCTGGGCCAGGCCTAGAAGACCCTCGCTTCAGGGGCCACTCTGTCAGGACCCAGCGGGGCCCAGGGTGGGGGCCTCTGTGCTTCGCTCTTACAGTTTGGAGGGGTGCCGTTTGGGATCCATTCTGACCCCTGAGTGGGGCTTCCCACTAGTGGTAAAGGATCCACCTGTCAATGAAGGAGACACAAGAGATGCAGGTTCAATCCCCCGGTCGGGAAGATCCCCTGGAGGAAGGCATGGCAACCCACTCCAGTATTCTTGCCTGGAGAATCCCATGGACAGAGGAGCCTGGGGGGCCACAGTCTGCGGGGCAGCAGAGTCGGCCATGACCGAGAGCTCACACTCACTCACTGACCCCTGGGAGACTGAGGCCCCACTGCCTGACCTTCTCCTTCTTGTCATGAGGCCACGTGGCCCAGAGAAGGGCATCCGGACCCTGGGATCAGAGAGACCGTGTTCTCCCGCAGCATCTGCAGCTCTGTACGGAGGGCAGAGGCAGGTGCGTCTGGTGGGTATGAGTTTGGGCTCTGGAGCCAGGTTGCCTGGACCACTTCTGAGCTCTGTGGCCTTGCACACGTGGCTTCACTTCCTGGTGCCTCAGTTTCCTCATCTGTAGAATGGGCATACTTAGTAGCATCTACCTCATAAGGCTCTTGTGAGGATTAGATGACTTGATTGTGCCCGTCACATCCTAACACTTCATATTGTTAACTATTATGATTATGAGACCTGGACAAGTCACCTTACCTCTCCGAGCCTCAGTGTCCCCATTGGCAGAATGGGGATGAGGAGGCTAGCGGCTCCTATGAAATGCTCTGCTGGGGTGTTACTGTCGCAGAAGCTTCTCTGCTCTTTTTGACCCTCTCTCTCCTCTGAGAGGCATGCCCCAGCCTTGTGGGTGGGAGGAATGCTCTGTATGTGTGTGCGTGCGCGTGCCTGTGTGTGTGTGTGTGCGCGTGTGTGTATGTGTGTGCACGTGCGTGTGTGTGTGTGTTGGGGGAGCCCCAGTGCCCTGCCCACTGGTTCACATCAAGTTGAATATCAGGGGCACTTCCCTGGTGGTCCAGCGGTGAAGACTCCATGCTCCTCCTGGGGGTTCAGTCTCTGTCCGGAGAGCTGAGATCCCTCATGCTGGGCAGGGCAGTCAAAAAAAAACAAAAAAACAGTTGAATGTCAGGCTGCGAGGTGGCTGGCGGCTGGCGTTAGGCCAGGAGTCCGTCCCCTTGTGCTGTGTGTGGTCACTAATCCCGTCGGCGCGGGGGACCGGGTCTCATTGCCTGTCCCGCTGGTGCCTGCAGCCCTCCTGGGCGGCCGTGACAAGCACGCCGCCCCGCAGAGAGGGCCAGGCAGTGGGCCGCGCTCCATCCGCTGTGGCACCAGCCCCCGTGCGCGGTTCCCCGGGTCCTTGTCGCTCTTCCTTCCTCCCTCCCTGGGGCTTGCTCGAGGCTGTGCTCCCCTCAGCAGGGGCTTGGCAGGAAGCGCAGGTTCTGGGTTCCAGCACCCGCCGCCACGCCTGGCTGTGTGACCTTGGGCACACCGCTTCACTCCTCTGAGCTTCGAGCTCCTCGTGTGCAAAGGCGTGGGCTTTTGTATGTTCCCATTCTGAGGTGCTGGGGACCCATGTTCTGCGTTTTTTTTTTTTTTTTTAACTGTTACACCTGGAGCCTGTTTATGCTTGCCAGTCCTCATTTAATCCAAGAGGGGGTCATTCCTTCCCATTTCACAGAAGAGAACACTGAGGCCCAGAGAGGCAACTTGCTCAAGGCTGCAGGGCCTTGGTTTGAACCCAGAATGGGGTGTGTGCCAACTACTGCCTCCTGGGCTCCTCTTGGCTGCCCGCCCCTCGCCGGCCCGAGCGTGCGCGGCGTGGAGTGAGTAGTGACGTCGGCCTGGCGGGGCGATGGCCTGGAGCTCAGACCCGCAGGGCCGTGCGCTTGCCTGCAGGGCGGCATGGGCACTCAGCATAAACACAGAGAGGCCCAAGTGCACATTAGGTTTCCAAAATAGCCGTCGCAGCTGCTGCTTTTCCTCCAAGCTACAAACACGTCCTTGGGTGGGGCTCCCCTGGCCTCCCGGTCACAGACCCCTGGGGCTTCCCGCTCCTTGGTCGGGGTGCCCGGATCTCCTCCTGGCTCCTGGACTTGGACAAGAGATGGAGTCCCCGAGGCCGAGAGCTGCTGACCCTAGGGGGCTGGGTGGGGGGTCTGCTCTGCCAGGCCCGGGCAGAGAGGCCGAGTGCTAGGGATGGCGAGCTGTGAGCACTAACCTGCCAGCCGTCTGCCCCGGGAGAGGTGGGCCTGGCGTCCCGGCAAGGAAGCAGGGCCGCTGGGAAGAGCAGGAGAGCTGGCGGGGACTGCGGAGTCGCGTGGAGAAACTGAGGCTGGGGGCGGGGGACAGGCAGGGCGGTCGTGCCCAGGGCCCCAGTGAGTAGGTGCCGCTCCAGCTCCAGAGTGGGCCTCTTAGCGAAGGCCCTGGAGGTGCCCTTTGCAGGGGCCCTTTACCCAGCGAGCATGTATCTGGTTCCTGCTGTGTGCCAGGCTCCATGCTGCACTCTGGGGTTGCAGCTGGGAGCCAGAGTCTCGTCTTACAAGGGCTGAGTTAAGTAGGGGAAACCAACAGGTGGAGACGGCCTCAGCAGCGAGTGACCAGGGTCTCTGGAACGCAGGTGAGGGGCACTTGATCCTGACCAAGGAGCCAAGGAGGGCTTCCTGGAGGAGGGGGCATACAAGCTGAGTCCTGAAGTTGGCAAATGACGAAACGGGCATGTAGAGGGAGGCTCCCGGGCAGAGTACACGGGCACGGGCAAAGGCTTCGAGGTGTGACGCGGCGTGGCACGCCTGGGGCTGGTGGCATCAGGGGCATGTCTTCCCCACCCTAGCACGTGGCCACTTGCTCCGGGGCTCATCACACACAAGGTTGGCACGTCTGCCCTTTCGGAAGAGAGGTGATGGGGCCTGTTTCTCATACAAGCCTGATCGCCCAGCCCTGGCTCCTTGGCGAAGGCAGAGTGCCACCCCAGTGAGGCTGAGGAAGGACAGTATCTTCCTCCATCCAATGGAGAGGCAACCTTAGGACTATTTGACCAATCGGGAAACTGAGGCACAAAACAGTCTTGCTGCTGAGCTGGGGTGAGGACCCAGCTCTTTCCTTGGCTGCATGGGCACCTGCTGAGCCGTGAGAGAACAGCCTTGTCACACCCAGCACTTCTGAGGGGCAGAGAAGTCTCTTCTACACCGGCAGCCTTGACCCAGCAACCCGCTCCATGGATAGCAAATATGCAAGTCTGTGTGTACAGAGACGCAGGGCCCAGGCGGTCCCCCGTTACCCGCTGTGTCGCCTGCGGGGAAGGTGCTGTGTGTGTTAAGCAGGAAAAGCACCCGGGTCTAGGTTTGTGTTTGTTCTCTGCTGGTTGGCTTACCTGGTGTTTTTTTTTTTCCTGTTTCTTGTGTAATCATTGTAAAATACTCGGGCAGTTTAAAACAAAGGGAAAACGAGCGGGTATTTTTGTCTTAATGACTGATTTTCTTGACTAGTTGATGCATTACATGATTGAAAAATTTAAAGATACAGTAGAAATTCAGACCCATGCTAGAACAGAGATGAACCTTGAGGTCATTACGCTTAGTGCAATAAGCCAGTCTCGATAAGACGAATACCGTAAGATTCCACTTCTGTGAAGGGCCTGGGGCAGTCTGATTCCTGGAGACAGGAAGTAGAGTGGTTGCCTGGGGATGGGGGAGGCGCCAGGGAGTTATCGTTTAATGGGGGCAGAGTTTCGGTTCCGCAAGATGAGCTCTGGGGAGGGGCGGGGTGGTGGCTGCACGGCAGTGGGAATGTGCTTAATGCCCCCAACCGTTCTCTGGTTCACTGAACAGCGGTTAAGATGGGGCTTCCCTGGTGGCTCAGTGGTAAGGAATCTGCCTGCCAATTCAGGAGACGCGGGTTTGATCCCTAGTCGGGGAAGACCCCACCTGCCTCAGAGCAGGTAAGTCCGTGCTCCACAGCAAGAGAAGCCGCCGCAGTGAGCAGGCTGGGCACCGCAGCTGGAGAGTCGTCTCCACTCTCTGCAGCTAGAGAGAAGCCCACGGCGCAACAGAGACCCAGAGCAGCCTAAAGAAAGAAAGAAAAATGAACAAACGGTCAGGATGGTAACTTTTCTGAGTATTTTGCTTTGATTAAAGAAAAAGGTACAGAAGGGGACAGGGACAGGTCTCCCCTACCCCTGTGCCCAGCCGCAAGCCTCTGTCTCTGGAGACCACCGGTGTCTCCACCGTGCTGCTGGCGCAGTCCTCCCTCCCGCCCTGGCTACCAGTGGGCACTCACGGGCAGAGCGGAGGTGCCTCTCCAAGAGCCCGGGGTGCGCACCCTCTCCCGTCCCCACTCTCAGGGCACGAGGCGGCGGTGCCCTGATCTTCTGGCCCTTGATGGGTTCGGGGGACTGAGGATCCATGCCTGGGGGGCGAGGCTGAGGTCCCGCCTGGGGGAGCCCTGAGACTCATCGCTCCTCTTGAAAGGAGAGGAGAGTCCTTTTAATTCAGTCCTGTGCTCCTAAGTGGGCACTTGGGAAATGCTTGTTGCATCTGTCGTGGGGAAAAGGAGATGGAATCTAAGCCAGCAGTCAGAGGGGTTGGGCTGCAGCGGATGCCGGGCTTCACAGCAGCACCCGCGCCCGCTCGCCGGGGTGTCCTCGGAGCCTGTCGCGTGCCAGCCCCAGGGTGTGGCACCAGCTTGGGCTCGAGGGCAGTGAGACGCCCTTCTGAGATGAGGCAAGCCCCCAAAGGCTCGTTTGACGGTCCCACGTGTCACCGGGTGTTGGAGAGGGCAGTCTGGTTTGGTGCCTGGGGGTCCTGCCTGGTGCCCGGGGCCCTGGCCACCCCCACCCTGCAGACCTGGCACCCCGGGCTGAGCTGGCCGCTCTTCATGACAGCAGAGACAGTGTGAAGCCCATGTTCCGTGGCCCATCAGTGCCCATCCATTGGGCTGAGAGCTCGTTGACCGGGAGCCGAGCTCCGGGCTGAGCACGTGGTGGGTGCTGACTCATTCAATATACCAGCTCTGCAAGGCGGCTGCTCCTGCTAGCCCCTGCCCTAAGACGGGAACCAGGCACACGGCAGGTTCAGGGCTTTGCTCCAGCTGGCTCCGGGGGCGGGATGGACAGCAGGCTGTGGGCAGGTCTGTCTTGGCCAGTGGAGGTGGAACCCTAAGGCCTTTCTCCACCTGGGGGCCCAGGAAGTGAGTCAACAGGCTAAGCGGCCGGTTTCCAAGTCAGTGGCTGTGACCTAGGGTCGCACACCGGTGCTGACCCTGGCAGGGTCATTTGGGGGTGTTTCGTGAGCAGCATGCTGGGGCAGACACGGTAGGGCGTGGGGTTTATAGAACCACTGCCAGGCTGCTCAGACGTGGGAGTCAGGTGGACCTGGGCCTGGCCTGGAGCAAGGAGGTTCCCCTGGGCCTCAGTTTACTCAGCTGTAAAGTGGGAAGGGTAACACCTGCCTTACAGGGCTAGGGTGAGAGTAAAGTGACTAGTCTAGCACGAAATAAGCATTTTACAGTGAAAGCAAGTTCTCCCTCTGTTCAGGAGAGCAGAGTCTGATGAGAGGGGCAGAGAAGTGAACACTTACAACGCCCCAGATGTTGTGAGGAAGGCACGTGGCCGGGCTGGAGATGCTTAGATGGGTGTAGTGCCTCCTTCTGGGGAAGTCCTGAAGGGCTTCCTGGAGGAGGTGATGAGGTGCTGCAAGCCTGGAAGAGGCTGGAAGCGGTGTCCCAGAAGCTAGACGGTGGCCTGCGCTCTGGGAAGCAGGTTCCTCCTCCCCAGGAGATGCCAGCTGAGCCACTTCTCGTAGTGGTCTGCTTGGCCAGGGAGAGGGGGTCAGTGCCACGTGGGTGTGGTTTGTAGACAGAGGTGCTGGAAGCAGGGCAATGCCCCCAACCCTCAGCTCTGGGTGACAGGCATCCACAGAGCTGCCGGGTCTCCAAAGGGGTTTTCAGTAAATGGCACCAAAGCGGGAGTGACGCTGGCCACCTGGGTAGGTATGGACGCTGGGTAACTGCAACGGAAGGCTGGTGTGAACAGCTGGAGCCTGGGATGGACGTGGGGGCACGTGAGCAGGGGCGTCTGGACCTGGGAGAATGACCTGCAGTGCCTGCCGGGGTGACCCCCCAAGACCAGGGGACCCCTCCTGCCTTAGCCCTGCCTGCTGACATGGTGGTCCTTGTCAGGACAGGCCTCTAGGCCTGAGCTGGGCCCGGCGAGGGGCGAGGGGGCAGAAGCAGGTGCTGGCTGGCTTTCGCCGGCCGTGGAAGCAGCAGTGTCAGCATCTGGTTCTCTTCCCTCGGCCGCCCCCCGCCCCCGCCACGTGCCCCCGTCCCAGCCACGTGACGGCGGCGTCTAGCTCACTCTCCCCATCGCATCCATGCGACGATTACGGCGGCATAGAGGCTGTGGGGTCAGCCAGTCCCGGGTTCAGGTCTGGCCCTGTCACCTGAAGTGTGGCCTGGGGCCATGCTCCCAGTCTTTCTGACCACTGGCAGCTGGGAGGTCACGAGGGTGAAGCCGCTGACTGCACCTGTCGTCACGGTTCCGTTGACTAGTTGCAAACAGCCCTGCGAGGTGGGTGGTCTTAGCAAAGCTCAGAGAGGGTTGGCAGTCTGTGCCAGGTCACACGGGGCAAGATGTGTATATAGCTGGGGTTTGACCCCAGGACCTCTGACTGCAGAGCCCCTACCCCCCTGTCCACCACACACATGGGGTTGAACCCAAAGGCTGATGTCCCAGCTGGCTTTGACTGTCTTTGGTTCATCAGATGGCTTTCCTGATGGCATGGGGTGTCTGTCCAGGCACTGTGGAAGTTGTTTCTGGGCCTGACTGGGGGAGCCCTTTGAACTTATCCAGTCTGGCACCATTGCATTAAGAATGGGAAAGTGAGGCTAGAGGAGGAGAAGGGACTTGCCCGAGATCACACATTAAGTCTGGGCAGAGACAGGGCCGACACTCTGGGACTTTCCTGGGGGTCCAGGGGCTAAGACTCCACACTCCCCGTGCAGGGGCCTGGGTTCGATCCCTGGTCAGGACTAGCTCGGACGGCTGCAGCTCAGAGCTCACGTGCTGTACCTAAGACCTGGTGTGACCAAATCATTTGTTTGTTTTTTTTTTAAAGAGAGAGAAAGGACCCAGTACCAGGTAGCTTGCACTGACGCTGGCTGCCTCGTTGCCCGAGGGGGTGTGGGCCTGGGGGCTGCGATCCAGTGACAGACTTGCCAGTCTCTTCCTCCCCCCTCTCTCAAGGCCTGGTGACTACCCGTGGAGCGCCCCAGAGGCCTGCCAGCTGCCCGGTAAAGGGTAGCTGTCGTCACCGGAACAGGCAGGGAGAGTGGGAATGACTCCACGCAGCTCAGTCCTGCCATCCGTTGGCCAGGCTTGCTTTCACCGCCTGGCTGGGAAAATTCACTCGCTAGCCCCTCTCAGTTGCTTCTGGATCCACAGAGGGTCAGGGCAGGGTAAAGACGTGTCCCTGCTTGGGTGGTCCGGGCCTCGCACACCCACCTGGAGACCCACCCACCTGGCTGGGCCACGCCGGTGGTGAGGAGGGCCCTCGTCCAGCAGGGCGCCTGTGTACATTCGCTTGAGCGCTTTTAACATCCGTGAAGCCTGCAGGGTAGGGCTGCTGCCGCCTTTTCACAGAGGGGACACTGAGGTTTCCAGCCGGGGACCAGTGGGCGCTCTGGGGACGCTGCAGGGGCAGGCGGCCCTCCCGGTTTGCTGCCCTGCCCAGAGGAGGCTCACGTCACCTTTGATCCTGTCGGGCCTGAGCAGCTCACGGCACGCACTCCAGAACCGATCATGGAGTGAATGAGTGGACAAAGGCCGAACCAATGCACAGGAAGAGAAACAAATATCGTGTATTAGCGCCTTTATGTGGACTCTAGAAACGTGGTATAAATGCTCCTATTTGCAAGGCAGAAATCGACCCACATAGGACAGATATATGGATACCGAAGGGGAAGCGGGCGTGGGAGGAACCGGAGCCTGGGACTCACACCTAAGCAGCATCGACGTGTGCGTGCTGCGCGCTCAGTGTCCCCGTGGACTGTGGCTCTCCAGGGGGGTTTCTCCAGGCGAGAATGCTGGAGCGGGTTGCCACTTCCGCCTCCAGGGGATCCTCCCCACCCAGGGACTGAACCTGGGTCTCCCGGGTTCTTTGTCCCCGAGCCGCCAGGGAAGCCCGTGCACTGCTGGCGCTGTGAATGGGAGATAACTGATGAGAAGGTACTGTGCGGCGCAGGAGCTCTGCCTAACGCACTGTGGTGACCTGAATGGGAAGGAGGCCCGAGGGGCACCTGTGTATACAGACAGCTGAGCTCTGCCGTGCAGGAGGCACCAACGCGACATTGTGAAGCAGCTGCTGCTGCTCTAAGTCACTTCAGTCGTGTCCGACTCTGTGTGACCCCATAGACGGCAGCCCACCAGGCTCCCCCATCCCTGGGATTCTCCAGGCAAGAATACTGGAGTGGGTTGCCATTTCCTTCTCCAGTGCATGAAAGAGAAAAGTGAAAGTGAAGTCGCTCAGTCTGTCCGACTGTTAGCGACCCCATGGACTGCAGCTCACCAGCTATTCTCCAATAAAAATCAGCTCTGGAATCGCGTGCTGCCCCTCAGTCCTGGCTTGCTGGTCACGGGTGCTGAGGGCAGGGGCCAGTGGCTCGATGCCATCACCCCGGGTGACGCTGGGTGGAGGTGGTGATGTCCCTGAGGCTGTCTCTTTCTGGCTCCGAGGAAGGGCCACATCCAGGGTGTGTGGGTCTTATCTAGAGGGACTCAGAGATCGTATTATGGACCAGAGGCCCCAGCGGAGGAAGGGCTTGCTAGGTTCATGCAGTGAATTAGCGGCAGAGCTGGATTTGAGCTGGGGCCTCCCGCCCCTTCTAGCCCAGAGCCCTCTCCTCCACAGGGACCCCCACCCACCCTGAGTAGCCTTGCACAGACCGCTCTGTTGGGAAGCCCTGGAGGCAGCTGCTGTTTCAAGTGTGCACCCGCGTGTGTGGATGTGTCTGTGTGTACACACACGTGTGTGTGCGGTGCCCATTTGCTGGGAAGAGGCGCACGCTTGATAACGTGGCTGCTCCACCCAGCCTATCACCAGCTCCCAGCCTGTGCTCCGGCCTGCCTGGGCCATTACCACCCGCCTGTAATGGAATCGGCTGCCCTGGTTAAGTGTTCACATTAAATTAATACCTCCTCCGCGGAGACAATCAGTTGGCATTTAATTTGTGTTTCCCTCTGAGCAGCAGAGTGCAGCTGGGCAGCTGGGCCTCTGATGGGCACGTCTGGGAGGCGTCCTTTTTCCCCAGATCAGGGGCTGGGTGCAGACGGGAGCGCCGGAGTCCACGGGGAAGGAGATGGTGAGCGTGGGGGAGGCAGGGCTGGGAGGTACCCATGCGAGCGGGGCTCAGGGGACCGGGGGCCTGTCCACTCACAGGCTGGGGGCCCGGCCTCTCCGGTGACTGGAGAGAGAAGGTGCAGTGTACCGGCAAGAGCAGGGGGTCAGGGGCCGCGGAGGCCCACGTGCGTCCTCGCTGGGCTGCCCACCCCGATCCTGCCGCACTCTTGTTCATCTGTGTTTCTTTCTCTGCCTCCGCCGTGAACTGTTTGTGGTCTTGGACAAGGAGGGTGGCGTGGAAGGGGGCAGGTGAGCCGGCTGTGAGTTTCCAGCTCTCTAGGGGGCTCAGTAGAAGTCAGCGGGTGGGGGCCTGCCGGGCGCCCGCTCTGATCTGTAGCCCGCTGGCTTTCGTGAAACTGCGCTGCCCTGGAAGGGTTGCCCTGGTCTGCCTGGTCCTCCAGCTCAGATGTTAGTCTAGACAAGGAGCTAGCACTCGGGGCCCCGGCTCTGCCATGAGGCCGGGGCAAGGCACACCCGCGCGGGTAGGGCAGGGGCACCTCTCTGTGTCTGTGGGTGGGTGGGCAGTGCAGAGGCCCACAGGCAGGCGGGCACGTGGGCAGCATGGCTCCAGCAGGCCCCCGGCTGGAGTCATATGACATGGGGTGAGCTGCCCGGGCCCTGGGTGCAAACTGCCCTCCGCCCACCTGCCCGCCGCCGGAGGCAGGGCCCACGCTTGGCCCCGAATGAAGTTTTCCACCCGTAGCTCCAGCCCAGCCTCACCTGAGCTTGCTTCCCATCACTTGAGTGAGCTGGCTTGGGCGTGCCAGTGGCTCGCCCTCCCTGGTGAGGTGTGGACCATTCCTGCGGCGCCTCCCAGCCCCCCGGAGGCCTGGCCGCTGGAGCCAGCCGTGGGATCCTGCAGTCGGAGTTGAGCCTCGGAGCGTCTGCGGTGTGCTCTGTGTGCCAGGGGAGGGGCTGGGCGTTTGCAGCCACACCACTGGACCCTGTGTGTTCTCACAGCCTCAGAGGGGCTGTGCCTCCCGCCCAGAGAGGGTGGCGGACTTGCCCAGAGTCACACAGCCGGCCAGCAGCAGGGACAGCATGCTAACCTGGTCTCCTGCCGCCCCCCGCCCCAGGGCCCCCAGGACTTTCTCCCCAGAGGCCCCCCGGGCTGTCCCCAGGACTGCAGTAGTTTTGCGGGGGCTGCACCCGCTTTCCTCCGGAGCTGGAGCCCTGGAGCCTCTTTCTGTGACCCACAGGAAGTGAGGCAGCTGTGAGTCAGTCCCTTTGCCAGTGACTTCAGCCTGGCCTTCCGCCCCTCCGAAGCCGGGCTTTGTGGCCCCTTTCCTGCGGGTCTGTCACCCGGAGCTTGTGGGGGCAGGGAGACCCTGGCCCTGTCGTTGGCTGGGGGTGGGTGCAGGGGGCTGGCCCCTCAGTGCTTCCCCTCACCCCAGCAGCCTGCCCAGACTTCCTGTCCATCACGTGGTCCAGTGGTGGCTCCACAGGAATGCAGGCGACCACATCTCGGGGGCTGGGGGGGCAGCCGTCTCCGCTCCTTCTGCTAAGACGGTGGC
>SJYX01011824.1:531460-561449 GCA_006410675.1 Oreotragus oreotragus
CCCCACCCAGGGACTGAACCTGGGTCTCCCGGGTTCTTTGTCCCCGAGCCGCCAGGGAAGCCCGTGCACTGCTGGCGCTGTGAATGGGAGATAACTGATGAGAAGGTACTGTGCGGCGCAGGAGCTCTGCCTAACGCACTGTGGTGACCTGAATGGGAAGGAGGCCCGAGGGGCACCTGTGTATACAGACAGCTGAGCTCTGCCGTGCAGGAGGCACCAACGCGACATTGTGAAGCAGCTGCTGCTGCTCTAAGTCACTTCAGTCGTGTCCGACTCTGTGTGACCCCATAGACGGCAGCCCACCAGGCTCCCCCATCCCTGGGATTCTCCAGGCAAGAATACTGGAGTGGGTTGCCATTTCCTTCTCCAGTGCATGAAAGAGAAAAGTGAAAGTGAAGTCGCTCAGTCTGTCCGACTGTTAGCGACCCCATGGACTGCAGCTCACCAGCTATTCTCCAATAAAAATCAGCTCTGGAATCGCGTGCTGCCCCTCAGTCCTGGCTTGCTGGTCACGGGTGCTGAGGGCAGGGGCCAGTGGCTCGATGCCATCACCCCGGGTGACGCTGGGTGGCGGTGGTGATGTCCCTGAGGCTGTCTCTTTCTGGCTCCGAGGAAGGGCCACATCCAGGGTGTGTGGGCCTTATCTAGAGGGACTCAGAGATCGTATTATGGACCAGAGGCCCCAGCGGAGGAAGGGCTTGCTAGGTTCATGCAGTGAATTAGCGGCAGAGCTGGATTTGAGCTGGGGCCTCCCGCCCCTTCTAGCCCAGAGCCCTCTCCTCCACAGGGACCCCCACCCACCCTGAGTAGCCTTGCACAGACCGCTCTGTTGGGAAGCCCTGGAGGCAGCTGCTGTTTCAAGTGTGCACCCGCGTGTGTGGATGTGTCTGTGTGTACACACACGTGTGTGTGCGGTGCCCATTTGCTGGGAAGAGGCGCACGCTTGATAACGTGGCTGCTCCACCCAGCCTATCACCAGCTCCCAGCCTGTGCTCCGGCCTGCCTGGGCCATTACCACCCGCCTGTAATGGAATCGGCTGCCCTGGTTAAGTGTTCACATTAAATTAATACCTCCTCCGCGGAGACAATCAGTTGGCATTTAATTTGTGTTTCCCTCTGAGCAGCAGAGTGCAGCTGGGCAGCTGGGCCTCTGATGGGCACGTCTGGGAGGCGTCCTTTTTCCCCGGATCAGGGGCTGGGTGCAGACGGGAGCGCCGGAGTCCACGGGGAAGGAGATGGTGAGCGTGGGGGAGGCAGGGCTGGGAGGTACCCATGCGAGCGGGGCTCAGGGGACCGGGGGCCTGTCCACTCACAGGCTGGGGGCCCGGCCTCTCCGGTGACTGGAGAGAGAAGGTGCAGTGTACCGGCAAGAGCAGGGGGTCAGGGGCCGCGGAGGCCCACGTGCGTCCTCGCTGGGCTGCCCACCCCGATCCTGCCGCACTCTTGTTCATCTGTGTTTCTTTCTCTGCCTCCGCCGTGAACTGTTTGTGGTCTTGGACAAGGAGGGTGGCGTGGAAGGGGGCAGGTGAGCCGGCTGTGAGTTTCCAGCTCTCTAGGGGGCTCAGTAGAAGTCAGCGGGTGGGGGCCTGCCGGGCGCCCGCTCTGATCTGTAGCCCGCTGGCTTTCGTGAAACTGCGCTGCCCTGGAAGGGTTGCCCTGGTCTGCCTGGTCCTCCAGCTCAGATGTTAGTCTAGACAAGGAGCTAGCACTCGGGGCCCCGGCTCTGCCATGAGGCCGGGGCAAGGCACACCCGCGCGGGTAGGGCAGGGGCACCTCTCTGCGTCTGTGGGTGGGTGGGCAGTGCAGAGGCCCACAGGCAGGCGGGCACGTGGGCAGCATGGCTCCAGCAGGCCCCCGGCTGGAGTCATATGACATGGGGTGAGCTGCCCGGGCCCTGGGTGCAAACTGCCCTCCGCCCACCTGCCCGCCGCCGGAGGCAGGGCCCACGCTTGGCCCCGAATGAAGTTTTCCACCCGTAGCTCCAGCCCAGCCTCACCTGAGCTTGCTTCCCATCACTTGAGTGAGCTGGCTTGGGCGTGCCAGTGGCTCGCCCTCCCTGGTGAGGTGTGGACCATTCCTGCGGCGCCTCCCAGCCCCCCGGAGGCCTGGCCGCTGGAGCCAGCCGTGGGATCCTGCAGTCGGAGTTGAGCCTCGGAGCGTCTGCGGTGTGCTCTGTGTGCCAGGGGAGGGGCTGGGCGTTTGCAGCCACACCACTGGACCCTGTGTGTTCTCACAGCCTCAGAGGGGCTGTGCCTCCCGCCCAGAGAGGGTGGCGGACTTGCCCAGAGTCACACAGCCGGCCAGCAGCAGGGACAGCATGCTAA
This sequence comes from Oreotragus oreotragus, assembly GCA_006410675.1. Taxonomy (NCBI): domain Eukaryota; kingdom Metazoa; phylum Chordata; class Mammalia; order Artiodactyla; family Bovidae; genus Oreotragus; species Oreotragus oreotragus. The sequence goes on from SJYX01011824.1 coordinate 533,785, forward strand.
CCCGGTCTCCTGCCGCCCCCCGCCCCAGGGCCCCCAGGACTTTCTCCCCAGAGGCCCCCCGGGCTGTCCCCAGGACTGCAGTAGTTTTGCGGGGGCTGCACCCGCTTTCCTCCGGAGCTGGAGCCCTGGAGCCTCTTTCTGTGACCCACAGGAAGTGAGGCAGCTGTGAGTCAGTCCCTTTGCCAGTGACTTCAGCCTGGCCTTCCGCCCCTCCGAAGCCGGGCTTTGTGGCCCCTTTCCTGCGGGTCTGTCACCCGGAGCTTGTGGGGGCAGGGAGACCCTGGCCCTGTCGCTGGCTGGGGGTGGGTGCAGGGGGCTGGCCCCTCAGTGCTTCCCCTCACCCCAGCAGCCTGCCCAGACTTCCTGTCCATCACGTGGTCCAGTGGTGGCTCCGCAGGAATGCAGGCGACCACATCTCGGGGGCTGGGGGGGCAGCCTTCTCCGCTCCTTCTGCTAAGACGGTGGCCGAGCCTGTGTGGACGCCGGGGAGGCATCTCTTCCCCCCGCCAGCTTCCCTGACCTCCCTGCTCTCCTGCCCCAGCCTGGAGCTGCGGAGAGAGGGGCAGACACACTTTCTCCTTCTCCCGGCCCTCTCCCAGCCCGCTTCCGATCTGGCCAGCCTGCCCTGCAGTGCGGGGCCTCTCCCGGGGGAGGCTCTGGAGCCAAGCGGACGGTCGGAGCTGAGTGGCGAGACCCCCAGGCTGGGGCTCAGACTGAGGACGCCGTCCAAGCGGCCCTGGCTGGGGAGGGCGCTTGCCACCTGGGTCATCCACCCATTTGTCACGCGAGTGTATGTTCCTCGGCTCTTTGTCTCGTCAGAGCAAAGATTTGGACACTTGCGTGACACATTCATTCAGCAAATCCATTCAACAACTCCTTACGAGTGAGGCTGGGACTAGTGCAGGGAGCATACAAGTAGTCATCATGAACTGCTGGGGAGGGGCCAGACCCGCGCTTTAGACCCGACCCCTGCAGCGCCCCCACCCAGAGCCGGCGTCTTCCCCGCGCTGGGCCCCAACAAGCTGGGCGCAGGGTGCCCGAGCCCTCTGGAGGCGGGTGCTGGAGGAGCTGGCCTGCTGTCTGCACGCACACCTACACCTGTGGGCTCCCTGGTCTGAGCCCAGAGTGTAAGGGGCAGAATGGCTCTTCTTGAGCATCCCCGGGGAGTGCTGGGCTCACACTCCATCGCCTTTACAGATGGAGAGACTGAGGCCCCGAGCAGTGGAAGCAGATGCCGGGGCTCAGACTCAAGCCCTTTGGCCGGGGCAGGGGAGGGCGCCCGCCCCGCTGTCCACGCCCTGGGCGACCCTGCACTTCACTTTGCTTGTCTGTGTACTCAGAGGTGTGGTCTAGGTGGATTCTGGGCCCTCTCAGCCTTCGTTTCTGGAAATTCTCTGAGTCTCTTGTTTCTGTAGAATAGCACCCTCCCCCTTCCCCAGCCCTGTGGCCCGCTGTGTGATTCTGGGGGAGGTGCCTCGTGCTTGTGGACTGCAGCATTTTCATCAGTCCCGTGGAGATGCTCTAACCCGGCCTAGAGGTTCCTGTAAAGCTGAAGGCAGGCTCTGCAGGTGGTGCCGGGCACCCTGTCCACGCCCCATCCGCGAGGGCCGCCCGGTCACACCAGCATCAGCATCGCCATCACCCAGCCTGCCTGCTTCCTGAGCATCCACAGCCGAGACCGCTGTGAGAGCCGTGGCTGGAGGGCGTCCGCAGGTGCGGAGACAGCGGGAGGATGCTGGGGCCAGAGAGGGTCCCCGTGGGCTGGTGGGAGCGAGAGCCAGACCTGGGCCGGAGCACACCTCGGTCTGCAGGAGACGGAGGGTGGTCTGCCGCTGTCCCTGGCATCGTGGGCTGGCTCCGTAGGTGAGACGCCGCTGCCAGGCGGCCCCGGGGACAATGGCATCCTGTGGCCTGCCAGGTCAAGCCTGGGCTCAAGGAGGGAAACCAGGGGAGCGGCTGCCGTGGTTTGGAGGAGAGATGAGATGGGAGACAGGCCTGGGAGAACGGATGGATTTCAGGAGGCTGAAGTGGCGGGAGGGGATCTGGTTCTGTCTCCTGTCTGTGAAGTGGGGGCCACCCTTAGGGCAGGACTGAGCGCTAGTTCATCTTTTGTGTGTACGTGAAGGCCCGGCATGGTGGTCACCACCCTGAAAGCTACCAGTAAATGTCCCTCTCTCCACTCCCTTCAAGGGAAAATGCAGTTTGGAAGTTCTATGAGCTGGCAGGTCAGGGAAGGCAGAGGCGGATCCAGACAACCCGGGCTGTTCTGGCCNTGTGTACGTGAAGGCCCGGCATGGTGGTCACCACCCTGAAAGCTACCAGTAAATGTCCCTCTCTCCACTTCCTTCAAGGGAAAATGCAGTTTGGAAGTTCTATGAGCTGGCAGGTCAGGGAAGGCAGAGGCGGGTCCAGACAACCCGGGCTGTTCTGGCCTCGGCTAGCGTTGCCCGGCTGCGCTGGGCCTTCCTTTTCCCACCTGTGAGATGGGGTGGCGGTCTCTCTGCGGCTTCACGCCCACTGTGCGCTCAGCAGCCCCCGGCCCACTGGAGGCGTGTCTCCTCTTGGTGGCAGCTGGCTTCTCCCTGGCTTCCTGCCGGCCTGTCTTTGCTTATGTTGGTCCCGACGCCTGAAACTGCCCTCCTGCTGAAACCGAGCTCCCATGAGCAGATCCAGGGCAGGGGAGGGGACGGGCCTGGGAAGCAGGTGTTGGAATGTCCTAAAGCCCACAGCTCGGTTGACCAGTTTCTGGCTCAGCTTCACGCTCCCTCCCCCTCGGCTGAGTTGCCGTGAATGCAGGGCATCTGGGCCTCCTCAAGAAACGTCACTCATCCATCCTCTCACCCCAGTAAGCCAGAGCAGCTGAAGGGCAAAGCGTTTCTGCACTGTCAACATGCAGCGGGCACAGCCAAGCTTTCCCGCCGAGGGCCGGGAGGGGAGGTCAGCGCGGGCAGCGGCTCCCGTCTGTCAAGCCAGCTGCTGTCAATACACAGGGGTCCTTCCTGGGTCTCCTGGGGCAGGTGCACCGGCTGTGTGCCCATCCAGCTCTGGAAATGAAAGGCCAATGACATCACTTGTGCAAGCTCACCTGGGGTGCAGCTTAGCGAGGTGAGGGGCACCCCAAGGCACCTTCCGCTGGGGAGCGCGTGAGAAACAAGCCCCACCCCAGACCTGCTGAACCAACTCTGCATGTGAGTGCGGTCCCCGGGTGACGCCCACGCTCGTCCCAGTTGGAAACTGGAGGCTTGAGAGCGTGAGCTTGACTTGAGTCCCATCCGTACTGACTGGATATGTGTGACCTTAGACAGGCCACACCTCTCTGAACCTCAGGTTTCTCATCTGCAAAATGGGTTTGGGGAAAATGTCTTTACAGGAGAGCGTTAAGAGGTCAGATGCAAGCCAATGAGATGTGTCCAAGGCACTGAGCCCAGTGCAGGGGACTTGAGTGGTGCTCGCCAATCAGTGGCTGCGGCTACTGCGACTCCTGTGTTTGAGGATCCAAAGACGTGGCTTGTGTCCTCGCTCTGTGTTGACCTGAGACAAATTGTTCTCCTTTGCTGGGCCTCACTTTTCCTGTCTGTTCAATGGGTCTGTTAACTCGCTGCCCCACCTTCCTCATGAGAAGGTTGCTCCCAGGAAAAGGAAAAGTGAGAGGGGGCTGGACTCATCCCAGAGGCTCCTCTGAGAAGCTGGTGTGTGTGTGGGGGGGTGAGATGCCCCCAGGTGCCCACATCCCATCCCTCGCTGCCCCCCTTATCTTGCTGTTGCTGCAGGAACGCATAGTGAGGCCGACCCTGGGGGCCAGGCTGCGGTCAGCGCCCTCCCTTGGCCCCGCTCTGCTCAGCAGCTTTAGAAGCCTGCCCCCCTCAGGGCAGTGTGGCCAGGAGAGATGATTCAGCTCGGGCCCTGTATTCTGGGCCTCGGCCTCGCTCGAGGGCAGCCCCGGACACCCTGTGTGCTGGGCAAGCTGGGGGCAGCTTTGAGCTTCTCCCCACCTGGGGTTCCTGTCCCCCAGCTCTTCCTTGGACTCACGGCCCCACCCACGACCTTGGGCAGGTTCCTTTCACACACAAGCCTCGGTGTCTCTGTTTATACCACGGGAGTGTTCCATGAGACGATCCTGCCCAGGTCAGACTCTTAGACTCTCTCCCTGCCCCTCCTTGGGTCCCTCTGTATCTCTCATCCAGAGGCTCACCCCAGCCCCGCTGCCCACGAGGTTCTGAACTCTGCCGCCCACTGCCGATTGAGACCTGGCTGCCGCCGCCGGGGGCTGGTGAAGACCAAAGGGAGGGGGGAACGTGTGTGTCCTCTGGGAGCCCTGCCCGGCCGTCTGTGTCTTGTGTGGGAAAGGGGAGGAATTTTCCTCTGTGTGTGCAAACAGTATCCGTTTTCTCTTGTTTCCAAAAGCCGGTGACGTAACCCGCTCTTCAGCCATCCCTCCCCTCTGGCCTATTTTTAGCTGGCCCCGACAGCATCCTCAAGGCTTCAGACCTGACTGCTCTGAGGCCATGTAGGGAGGCAGCCTGGGGGTGAAGAAAGAGAGAAGCCCCCGGTCTGTCTGTCCCGTGGTTGGAGAAGGGCCCGCCCCTCTGGGGCAGCAGGGCCATCTGGGTGAGAGGGGGTCAGGGCTCCCCGGGGTCCACGGTCCACGGGGAGCCCAGCAGGGTCACCAGCATCCGATCTGGAGCCCCCAGCCTGAGTCTGAGTCCTGGCCCCACCTGCCCTCACCCTCACTTAGGCATGAAATGTGCTGTGTCCAGCTCTGTGACCCCATGGACTGTAGCCCACCAGGCTCTTCTGTCCGTGGGGATTCTCCAGGCACAAATACTGGAGTGGGTTGCCGTGCCCTCCTCAAGAGGATCTTCCCCACCCGGGGATCGAACCCAGGTCTCCTGCTTTGCAGGCCGATTCTTTACCATCTGAGCCGGCAGTGAAGCCCAGGCATTAAATGAGACTTATATCTTTTTTTGTTTTAATGTTAAAAAACAGACCTGGGTTTGAAGTCCAACCCCATCCCCTAACTAGCTGTGTGTCTTTGGGCAAGATATGTACCTCTCTGAGCCTGTTTGCTCATCTGTAAGAAAGGGATGATACCAGCTTCTGAGCCTGTTTCCTCATCTGTAAGAAAGGGATGATAGCAGCTTCTGAGCCTGTTTCCTCATCTGTAAGAAAGGGATGATACCAGCTACCTGGGAGGTGTCTTTGTTGGTTAAAGTAGGTGGCAGGACAGACTGACTCAGGTTGCAGCAGCTGGCACGAAAAAAGTTTGTTTCTTGTGGGTGCAAAAGAGAGCCTGAATGTGGTGTTGGCTGTAGCCCGGCTCCTGAAAACAGCCTCAGAACCGCGTCTCACAGGAGTGGAAGGGGCAGCAGCTTTCGTCCAGCACCTTACACCGTGTGCGCACAGCGGCGGGGTGGCGGCCCCTCCCGCCACGTCTCCCGGCGGGGCTGTGCTATGCCCAGAGCCTGGCACTCGTGCCCTGGCATCGTGCATCCACCCACCGCCCCCTGCCTGGGAGCTCCAGGACACAGGCAGGCCTGGAGTTCCTGCTGCACCTTCCTCAGCCAGCGCGGGTGTGATCCAGGGCGGATGCTGGCACTGTGCCTGGGGGTGGGCTGCCCGGGCGAGGCCACCCTCTGACTGCCTGTCCCTCTTGGCTGTTGCAGGTGGGAGGAAGAGCTCGCCAAGCGCGTGAACCTGCAGACCATGGTGGACACGCTGCAAGAGGTAAGAGGTCCCAACTGGGAGAGGCTGGGGGCGAGCCACGCGGTTGAGGGGAGAGGCTGGGGGCCTCTCCCACCTCCCTGCTTCGGGGCTGGGAAGGCATCCCTGGCACGCAGTTGCAGAAAAGCCTGGGCACAGGAGCCCCGTTGCTGTCTCAGCCATGCAGGACTGGACTTGGGGCCGAGTGCCTCGGAGAGGACGGGGCGGGCTCATCGCCAGGCGGGCCCCCAGCCCCAGGGGCGCTCCGTGGCAGGTGTGAGGACGGCCTCTGGCTTTTCTCGCTTGCTGGCTCTGTGTTCTGGGCCCTGCTTCACAGGGGCTGGCGGTGCGCCCTGGGCAGCAGACTTGACCTTCTCGGCTCTGTTTTCCTCTCAGCCAAATGGGCACAAGAGTGGCAACCCCATGCGAAGCCGTGGACGGCTCTTTTTAACACTGAAAAAAGTCGCCTTCTGATAGTTAGAGCATTGATCATCTGCATAAATAAATAACCAGAGAAGAAAGAGAGAAAATAAGCGTTGATCTTCCAAGGAAGTTAGAGAGGGATTAAAATAATGTCAAGGAGACATTAAAAGACATCAGCGTCAAGGAACGGTTAAAATAATGTGTAGAAGGAAAAGGATGAAGATTCCCTGCCCTCCAGCCCTGCTTTCTTTTGTGAGAAAAGGTCTTTTTACTTTACAAATGTAACATGTTCGTGGGCCAACACTTGGAAAGTTCAGAGAAGCACAGAGAAGAAAACAAAACTTAGCTTCCGGTTCCCCCTGCCCCACTGTTGCTGAGTTGGTGCGTGACCTTCTGGGCATTTCTGGGTACGTGTACAGCCCCTGGATGTGCACACTCAGTGAGGTTGACACGTGTGACGTTGCCATTCTGGAGATCGGAAATGGTCACATATTGGCACTTTGACATACACTGACCTGCTATTTTGACCCACTGGAATCGCTTTTATATCCACTTTTTCCTCTCAACGTCTGCCACGGATTTTTCCATCCAACAAACAGTTCTCAGAAAAGAATTGTTTTAGGCCGAGGGGTGAAGTGAGGGCTAAGCGGGGAGCCAGGCCGGGTCAAGGTCTTGGCTCCCCTCCCCTGGGGCACAGAGGCACCCGGCCTGGTTGGATGTCAGGCATCCATCCGGGTCTCTAAACCCAGGTGTCCAGCCTCTCTGCTCCCCATTGGGGAGCCCGCCCAGCACCCCCTGACCCCCTCCCTGGTCTCCGTCCCTCGTAGGCAGCGCAGGAGGCGGAAGCCATCCAGGAGGAGATGAACGAGAAGATTGAGCGTCTCAAGGCCGAGCTGGTGGTGTTTAAGGGGCTCATGAGTGACGTAAGTGCCTCTGGCCGCCACCCCCCAGATGTCATGAACCCCCCCACCCCCTGTCTCTTATACACATCTAGATGTGTATAAGAGACAGACCTTACACCGTGTGCGCACAGCGGCGGGGTGGCGGCCCCTCCCGCCACGTCTCCCGGCGGGGCTGTGCTATGCCCAGAGCCTGGCACTCGTGCCCTGGCATCGTGCATCCACCCACCGCCCCCTGCCTGGGAGCTCCAGGACACAGGCAGGGCTGGAGTTCCTGCTGCACCTTCCTCAGCCAGCGCGGGTGTGATCCAGGGCGGATGCTGGCACTGTGCCTGGGGGTGGGCTGCCCGGGCGAGGCCACCCTCTGACTGCCTGTCCCTCTTGGCTGTTGCAGGTGGGAGGAAGAGCTCGCCAAGCGCGTGAACCTGCAGACCATGGTGGACACGCTGCAAGAGGTAAGAGGTCCCAACTGGGAGAGGCTGGGGGCGAGCCACGCGGTTGAGGGGAGAGGCTGGGGGCCTCTCCCACCTCCCTGCTTCGGGGCTGGGAAGGCATCCCTGGCACGCAGTTGCAGAAAAGCCTGGGCACAGGAGCCCCGTTGCTGTCTCAGCCATGCAGGACTGGACTTGGGGCCGAGTGCCTCGGAGAGGACGGGGCGGGCTCATCGCCAGGCGGGCCCCCAGCCCCAGGGGCGCTCCGTGGCAGGTGTGAGGACGGCCTCTGGCTTTTCTCGCTTGCTGGCTCTGTGTTCTGGGCCCTGCTTCACAGGGGCTGGCGGTGCGCCCTGGGCAGCAGACTTGACCTTCTCGGCTCTGTTTTCCTCTCAGCCAAATGGGCACAAGAGTGGCAACCCCATGCGAAGCCGTGGACGGCTCTTTTTAACACTGAAAAAAGTCGCCTTCTGATAGTTAGAGCATTGATCATCTGCATAAATAAATAACCAGAGAAGAAAGAGAGAAAATAAGCGTTGATCTTCCAAGGAAGTTAGAGAGGGATTAAAATAATGTCAAGGAGACATTAAAAGACATCAGCGTCAAGGAACGGTTAAAATAATGTGTAGAAGGAAAAGGATGAAGATTCCCTGCCCTCCAGCCCTGCTTTCTTTTGTGAGAAAAGGTCTTTTTACTTTACAAATGTAACATGTTCGTGGGCCAACACTTGGAAAGTTCAGAGAAGCACAGAGAAGAAAACAAAACTTAGCTTCCGGTTCCCCCTGCCCCACTGTTGCTGAGTTGGTGCGTGACCTTCTGGGCATTTCTGGGTACGTGTACAGCCCCTGGATGTGCACACTCAGTGAGGTTGACACGTGTGACGTTGCCATTCTGGAGATCGGAAATGGTCACATATTGGCACTTTGACATACACTGACCTGCTATTTTGACCCACTGGAATCGCTTTTATATCCACTTTTTCCTCTCAACGTCTGCCACGGATTTTTCCATCCAACAAACAGTTCTCAGAAAAGAATTGTTTTAGGCCGAGGGGTGAAGTGAGGGCTAAGCGGGGAGCCAGGCCGGGTCAAGGTCTTGGCTCCCCTCCCCTGGGGCACAGAGGCACCCGGCCTGGTTGGATGTCAGGCATCCATCCGGGTCTCTAAACCCAGGTGTCCAGCCTCTCTGCTCCCCATTGGGGAGCCCGCCCAGCACCCCCTGACCCCCTCCCTGGTCTCCGTCCCTCGTAGGCAGCGCAGGAGGCGGAAGCCATCCAGGAGGAGATGAACGAGAAGATTGAGCGTCTCAAGGCCGAGCTGGTGGTGTTTAAGGGGCTCATGAGTGACGTAAGTGCCTCTGGCCGCCACCCCCCAGATGTCATGAACCCCCCCACCCCCTGTCTCTTATACACATCTAGATGTGTATAAGAGACAGACCTTACACCGTGTGCGCACAGCGGCGGGGTGGCGGCCCCTCCCGCCACGTCTCCCGGCGGGGCTGTGCTATGCCCAGAGCCTGGCACTCGTGCCCTGGCATCGTGCATCCACCCACCGCCCCCTGCCTGGGAGCTCCAGGACACAGGCAGGGCTGGAGTTCCTGCTGCACCTTCCTCAGCCAGCGCGGGTGTGATCCAGGGCGGATGCTGGCACTGTGCCTGGGGGTGGGCTGCCCGGGCGAGGCCACCCTCTGACTGCCTGTCCCTCTTGGCTGTTGCAGGTGGGAGGAAGAGCTCGCCAAGCGCGTGAACCTGCAGACCATGGTGGACACGCTGCAAGAGGTAAGAGGTCCCAACTGGGAGAGGCTGGGGGCGAGCCACGCGGTTGAGGGGAGAGGCTGGGGGCCTCTCCCACCTCCCTGCTTCGGGGCTGGGAAGGCATCCCTGGCACGCAGTTGCAGAAAAGCCTGGGCACAGGAGCCCCGTTGCTGTCTCAGCCATGCAGGACTGGACTTGGGGCCGAGTGCCTCGGAGAGGACGGGGCGGGCTCATCGCCAGGCGGGCCCCCAGCCCCAGGGGCGCTCCGTGGCAGGTGTGAGGACGGCCTCTGGCTTTTCTCGCTTGCTGGCTCTGTGTTCTGGGCCCTGCTTCACAGGGGCTGGCGGTGCGCCCTGGGCAGCAGACTTGACCTTCTCGGCTCTGTTTTCCTCTCAGCCAAATGGGCACAAGAGTGGCAACCCCATGCGAAGCCGTGGACGGCTCTTTTTAACACTGAAAAAAGTCGCCTTCTGATAGTTAGAGCATTGATCATCTGCATAAATAAATAACCAGAGAAGAAAGAGAGAAAATAAGCGTTGATCTTCCAAGGAAGTTAGAGAGGGATTAAAATAATGTCAAGGAGACATTAAAAGACATCAGCGTCAAGGAACGGTTAAAATAATGTGTAGAAGGAAAAGGATGAAGATTCCCTGCCCTCCAGCCCTGCTTTCTTTTGTGAGAAAAGGTCTTTTTACTTTACAAATGTAACATGTTCGTGGGCCAACACTTGGAAAGTTCAGAGAAGCACAGAGAAGAAAACAAAACTTAGCTTCCGGTTCCCCCTGCCCCACTGTTGCTGAGTTGGTGCGTGACCTTCTGGGCATTTCTGGGTACGTGTACAGCCCCTGGATGTGCACACTCAGTGAGGTTGACACGTGTGACGTTGCCATTCTGGAGATCGGAAATGGTCACATATTGGCACTTTGACATACACTGACCTGCTATTTTGACCCACTGGAATCGCTTTTATATCCACTTTTTCCTCTCAACGTCTGCCACGGATTTTTCCATCCAACAAACAGTTCTCAGAAAAGAATTGTTTTAGGCCGAGGGGTGAAGTGAGGGCTAAGCGGGGAGCCAGGCCGGGTCAAGGTCTTGGCTCCCCTCCCCTGGGGCACAGAGGCACCCGGCCTGGTTGGATGTCAGGCATCCATCCGGGTCTCTAAACCCAGGTGTCCAGCCTCTCTGCTCCCCATTGGGGAGCCCGCCCAGCACCCCCTGACCCCCTCCCTGGTCTCCGTCCCTCGTAGGCAGCGCAGGAGGCGGAAGCCATCCAGGAGGAGATGAACGAGAAGATTGAGCGTCTCAAGGCCGAGCTGGTGGTGTTTAAGGGGCTCATGAGTGACGTAAGTGCCTCTGGCCGCCACCCCCCAGATGTCATGAACCCCCCCACCCCCTGTCTCTTATACACATCTAGATGTGTATAAGAGACAGACCTTACACCGTGTGCGCACAGCGGCGGGGTGGCGGCCCCTCCCGCCACGTCTCCCGGCGGGGCTGTGCTATGCCCAGAGCCTGGCACTCGTGCCCTGGCATCGTGCATCCACCCACCGCCCCCTGCCTGGGAGCTCCAGGACACAGGCAGGGCTGGAGTTCCTGCTGCACCTTCCTCAGCCAGCGCGGGTGTGATCCAGGGCGGATGCTGGCACTGTGCCTGGGGGTGGGCTGCCCGGGCGAGGCCACCCTCTGACTGCCTGTCCCTCTTGGCTGTTGCAGGTGGGAGGAAGAGCTCGCCAAGCGCGTGAACCTGCAGACCATGGTGGACACGCTGCAAGAGGTAAGAGGTCCCAACTGGGAGAGGCTGGGGGCGAGCCACGCGGTTGAGGGGAGAGGCTGGGGGCCTCTCCCACCTCCCTGCTTCGGGGCTGGGAAGGCATCCCTGGCACGCAGTTGCAGAAAAGCCTGGGCACAGGAGCCCCGTTGCTGTCTCAGCCATGCAGGACTGGACTTGGGGCCGAGTGCCTCGGAGAGGACGGGGCGGGCTCATCGCCAGGCGGGCCCCCAGCCCCAGGGGCGCTCCGTGGCAGGTGTGAGGACGGCCTCTGGCTTTTCTCGCTTGCTGGCTCTGTGTTCTGGGCCCTGCTTCACAGGGGCTGGCGGTGCGCCCTGGGCAGCAGACTTGACCTTCTCGGCTCTGTTTTCCTCTCAGCCAAATGGGCACAAGAGTGGCAACCCCATGCGAAGCCGTGGACGGCTCTTTTTAACACTGAAAAAAGTCGCCTTCTGATAGTTAGAGCATTGATCATCTGCATAAATAAATAACCAGAGAAGAAAGAGAGAAAATAAGCGTTGATCTTCCAAGGAAGTTAGAGAGGGATTAAAATAATGTCAAGGAGACATTAAAAGACATCAGCGTCAAGGAACGGTTAAAATAATGTGTAGAAGGAAAAGGATGAAGATTCCCTGCCCTCCAGCCCTGCTTTCTTTTGTGAGAAAAGGTCTTTTTACTTTACAAATGTAACATGTTCGTGGGCCAACACTTGGAAAGTTCAGAGAAGCACAGAGAAGAAAACAAAACTTAGCTTCCGGTTCCCCCTGCCCCACTGTTGCTGAGTTGGTGCGTGACCTTCTGGGCATTTCTGGGTACGTGTACAGCCCCTGGATGTGCACACTCAGTGAGGTTGACACGTGTGACGTTGCCATTCTGGAGATCGGAAATGGTCACATATTGGCACTTTGACATACACTGACCTGCTATTTTGACCCACTGGAATCGCTTTTATATCCACTTTTTCCTCTCAACGTCTGCCACGGATTTTTCCATCCAACAAACAGTTCTCAGAAAAGAATTGTTTTAGGCCGAGGGGTGAAGTGAGGGCTAAGCGGGGAGCCAGGCCGGGTCAAGGTCTTGGCTCCCCTCCCCTGGGGCACAGAGGCACCCGGCCTGGTTGGATGTCAGGCATCCATCCGGGTCTCTAAACCCAGGTGTCCAGCCTCTCTGCTCCCCATTGGGGAGCCCGCCCAGCACCCCCTGACCCCCTCCCTGGTCTCCGTCCCTCGTAGGCAGCGCAGGAGGCGGAAGCCATCCAGGAGGAGATGAACGAGAAGATTGAGCGTCTCAAGGCCGAGCTGGTGGTGTTTAAGGGGCTCATGAGTGACGTAAGTGCCTCTGGCCGCCACCCCCCAGATGTCATGAACCCCCCCACCCCCTGTCTCTTATACACATCTAGATGTGTATAAGAGACAGACCTTACACCGTGTGCGCACAGCGGCGGGGTGGCGGCCCCTCCCGCCACGTCTCCCGGCGGGGCTGTGCTATGCCCAGAGCCTGGCACTCGTGCCCTGGCATCGTGCATCCACCCACCGCCCCCTGCCTGGGAGCTCCAGGACACAGGCAGGGCTGGAGTTCCTGCTGCACCTTCCTCAGCCAGCGCGGGTGTGATCCAGGGCGGATGCTGGCACTGTGCCTGGGGGTGGGCTGCCCGGGCGAGGCCACCCTCTGACTGCCTGTCCCTCTTGGCTGTTGCAGGTGGGAGGAAGAGCTCGCCAAGCGCGTGAACCTGCAGACCATGGTGGACACGCTGCAAGAGGTAAGAGGTCCCAACTGGGAGAGGCTGGGGGCGAGCCACGCGGTTGAGGGGAGAGGCTGGGGGCCTCTCCCACCTCCCTGCTTCGGGGCTGGGAAGGCATCCCTGGCACGCAGTTGCAGAAAAGCCTGGGCACAGGAGCCCCGTTGCTGTCTCAGCCATGCAGGACTGGACTTGGGGCCGAGTGCCTCGGAGAGGACGGGGCGGGCTCATCGCCAGGCGGGCCCCCAGCCCCAGGGGCGCTCCGTGGCAGGTGTGAGGACGGCCTCTGGCTTTTCTCGCTTGCTGGCTCTGTGTTCTGGGCCCTGCTTCACAGGGGCTGGCGGTGCGCCCTGGGCAGCAGACTTGACCTTCTCGGCTCTGTTTTCCTCTCAGCCAAATGGGCACAAGAGTGGCAACCCCATGCGAAGCCGTGGACGGCTCTTTTTAACACTGAAAAAAGTCGCCTTCTGATAGTTAGAGCATTGATCATCTGCATAAATAAATAACCAGAGAAGAAAGAGAGAAAATAAGCGTTGATCTTCCAAGGAAGTTAGAGAGGGATTAAAATAATGTCAAGGAGACATTAAAAGACATCAGCGTCAAGGAACGGTTAAAATAATGTGTAGAAGGAAAAGGATGAAGATTCCCTGCCCTCCAGCCCTGCTTTCTTTTGTGAGAAAAGGTCTTTTTACTTTACAAATGTAACATGTTCGTGGGCCAACACTTGGAAAGTTCAGAGAAGCACAGAGAAGAAAACAAAACTTAGCTTCCGGTTCCCCCTGCCCCACTGTTGCTGAGTTGGTGCGTGACCTTCTGGGCATTTCTGGGTACGTGTACAGCCCCTGGATGTGCACACTCAGTGAGGTTGACACGTGTGACGTTGCCATTCTGGAGATCGGAAATGGTCACATATTGGCACTTTGACATACACTGACCTGCTATTTTGACCCACTGGAATCGCTTTTATATCCACTTTTTCCTCTCAACGTCTGCCACGGATTTTTCCATCCAACAAACAGTTCTCAGAAAAGAATTGTTTTAGGCCGAGGGGTGAAGTGAGGGCTAAGCGGGGAGCCAGGCCGGGTCAAGGTCTTGGCTCCCCTCCCCTGGGGCACAGAGGCACCCGGCCTGGTTGGATGTCAGGCATCCATCCGGGTCTCTAAACCCAGGTGTCCAGCCTCTCTGCTCCCCATTGGGGAGCCCGCCCAGCACCCCCTGACCCCCTCCCTGGTCTCCGTCCCTCGTAGGCAGCGCAGGAGGCGGAAGCCATCCAGGAGGAGATGAACGAGAAGATTGAGCGTCTCAAGGCCGAGCTGGTGGTGTTTAAGGGGCTCATGAGTGACGTAAGTGCCTCTGGCCGCCACCCCCCAGATGTCATGAACCCCCCCACCCCCTGTCTCTTATACACATCTAGATGTGTATAAGAGACAGACCTTACACCGTGTGCGCACAGCGGCGGGGTGGAGGCAGAGCTGGGGTGCAGACTCGGGTCTCCGGACCTTCCAGGGCTCAGTCTGTCTGTCCACCTTGGGCCCCTTGCCCTGCCTCCTGCTTCTCCTGGAAGCAGGAGCCGGGGACCAGGGCCGTGGTCGGGGAGCCCTGGCCAGACTGTGGGAGCCCTAGGCAAGCCGGCCTGAGCCCTAGCCCTCGAGCCTCAGAATTCGGAAGGGGAGCTGTTGACCTGTTGACTCTTGTTTCATTCCCACATTGAGGCTCATTCAGGCCCCCACTTCCCTACCCCCAGCGAGCAAGCGTCTGCGTCGAGTGAAGGCGATGGGTTAGCACTGGAGCGTGTCCTCCAGGGAGGGCTTGGGGGCCGGTCCAGCTGCCCAAAGGGCGTCTGTCATTCTCCGAAGGCTGCTTCCTGAGTTTGGGGTTGTGGTTTGGCTTCTGCTTGAGCCCAGGGCAAAACAGCGTGGCGTTGGCTTCAAGTGTGTGATTCTGGATGTAGTGGGGTGAGGTCTGGGCTCCCCTGGGTGCCTTCTGGCTGCCCCCCTGCGGGGAAGCAAGGGCCCACTCAGCCTGCGTCTGCTTTGTCGCGTCTTGTCTGCTGGGAGTGGAGGAGGCTCGCTGAACCCGGGGCTGCCTACCTGTCGCCTTTGCATGGGAACAGGACGGCTCTGGGAAGCATGGAGCCATCTGACCTGTGCAGGGCTTCTTTCTCTCGGGGGAGCTCTGAGACATCCGGCCGGCCGAACCGCCAGGCCTCCCAGGGCAGGGAAGGGGCCGGCCGTCTGTTCCTCCGCCCCGCATGCCTCCCCACCTCACGCTTCCTGCTAACGCCACCTGCTTCTTAGAGGACCTGCATCCTTCCTGGCAGTGGCCGCCCCAGCCACGCTCCATCCATCCCTCGGGACGCCACCTCCCTTCCCCGTCCGCCCCGCCCCCCATTCCCACAGGGCTGCCCAGTGATGTTGGTCTTTCTCCTTCCGGGCCAGGTGGTCCCCAAAAAGAAAGAGCGTAAGGTGGCTTCCGACGACGACCTCTCCGAGCAGGATGGGGAGGTGAACCGGTTCCCAGACGACGAGGTCGGCTCCATGAACATCACAGACGAGATGAAGCGCGTGTTCAACCAGCTGTGAGTATCCTGGCTGCCCTGGGGCCCGGGGCTCCTCTCTGTCTCCCCAGTTGCTAGGGCAAGGGGCGCAAACCGGTGCCTGGGCTGGCTGCCAAGTCGCCTCCAGATGCGTCACTGGCCAGCGCGATGTTCTGCGAGAATCTGGGTTCATTTTCAACATTTAGTATTTGGGGAGTTTCACATTTTCAGAAAAGGCCACACTGGTAATAGCGCTCATTTCTGTTTGGTGGCTAAGTTGCCTCCGACTCTTTGCGACCCCACAGACTGTAGCCCACCAGGCTCCTCTGTCTGTGGGATTTTCCAGGCAAGAATAACTGCAGTCGATTGTCATTGCCCTCTCCAGGGGATCTTCCCAACCCAGGGGTTGAACCCACGTCTCCTGCTTGGCAGGCAGATTTTTTACTGCTGAGCCACTGGGGAAGCCAAATAGTGGTCATATTTGTGGACAGGTTTTTTTTTTTTTTTCTTAAATTGCGATATAACTGACATTGTAAGTTTATTCTAGTTTCAGATGTGCCACACTGTGATTCAGTATTTGTAAATATTGTGAAATGCTCACCACAATAAGCCTAACATTCCTCACCATACAAAGTAAAAAAAATTTCTCTTTTCCCTTGGGTTAAGGCGGCCTGGGTTAGCGGCAGAGTCCGGGCTCTCGTGTGGTCAGTGTTGGGCTGGAGCCGGTTTATGCCAGCTCGTGAAAGCTGATGTCTGCCCACTCCAGGTTCAGCAGTGGCCCGCTAACAGCTTAAATTTGCCACGATGGGACACTGTCACATGCTACCCACCTGGCCTTCCCGGGTGGCTCGCAAACCCGCCCGCCGACGCAGGAGACGCGAGTTCGATCCCTGAGTCGGGAAGATCCACTGGAGAAGGAAATGGCAGCCCACTCTAGTGCTTTTGCCTGGGAAATCCCATGGACAGAGGAGCTGGACAGGCTGCAGTCCATGGGGTCACAAAAGAGCCGGATATGGCTTAGTGACCAAAGGACAATCCGTAGCAGCACCTGGGCAGCCCTCTCTCGTCTCTGCAGACAGCGGGTTTGCTGGGCACCGGCCGGGCGCGACTGTCTGGGACAGGGACCCACTGCAGCCCTGGTTACTCCATGCTACACTTGCAGCCCTGACCCGCCTCTGGCTCGCGTCCACGTGGCATCCTGCGCGGGGTGGGGAGGGGAGCGGCTGCAGGCATGGGCTGATTCAGCTCAGGGCCTTGCTCAGCCGGCAGGCTGGGGCTGCATCTCTGAGTCTACTTCCCCCTGCCCCATGGGCCTGCGCTTGCCAGCCTTCTCCCCAGAGTCCCCTGCCATTGGTCCCCTGAGCCCTGGCCCAGGGCTCCATCTTCCCTCCCACTTCCTTCTCCCCCCACACCCTGGTCTCTGAGCCTCACGGCCAAGCATGCTTTCTGGCCTGACGTCCCTCCCCAGGAGTCCTGGGTGTCCCAACAGCAGGGCTGGATTTGAGTGCTTGACTCGGATGGGCCGTCACCACCCACACGGTGCCCCTCCAGGAGGGCCTCTCCTAGAGATGCCCCTACCATCATACTTGTTTCAGAAGCCAGGGGCTCGGGCCTCTCCAGACCCTTCCTGCCATGCTTGGAGCTGGCCCAGGTAGTAGAGTCCCATGCTCACTCCGCCCATCCCTTCATCACAGATGAAGGAACAGCTCAGAGAGGGCAGGCGGGTCAGGACAGAGCCTGGATCTCGGTCCAGTGCCGTCTGTGTCCTCAGAGAGATTTCCCTCTTTCTGTCTCTCCTGCCACGCCGTACCCACCCCAGTGACTCGGCAGGAAGATAGGAGTCGACCCAGGCGGGATGGTTTGCGTGACACTTCCCTGTGCTTCCTGTTCCCTTGAAACAAAACTGAGATGGTGCTGTGTTTGTGGAGAGCAGGGGTTGCTGCTTTGAGGGTAACAAGGAGACTCCTAGGCTCTTGATTCATCTTTCAACACCCCCCCAACTCCCCCCCCTTCTCGTGGGCTTCCCAGGTGGTGCGAGTGGTCAGGAACCTGTCTGCCAATGCAGGTTCGATCCCTGGGTCAGGAAGCTCCCCTGGAGGAGGGCGTGGCAACCCACTCCAGTGTTCCTGCCTGGAGAGTCCCATGGACAGAGGAGTCGAACACGACTGAAGCTACTTAGCGCCAAACACCCCTCCCTTCTCACATTCTCATCTTTCACTGAGAGAGAACCCTTGGGCAGGTCTAGGTTTTCTGAAGGTTGCTGTGGGCATTCTTGAGTGTCCATCTGGGTTTAGGCCCCAGAGACCCTGGCTGGGCTCATTCAATTGAATTAAAGGCTACTTTGAAGAAATTGTTTCCCAGGTTTTCACCAGGTCACTAGGAATCCACAGCCTGCCCAGAAGGCGGGCGGGCCGGGCCGGGGGGCAAGTGGAGCGCCCCTGGGTCCATGCGTGCTCTTTGCTGTGCTGCAGAAATGGGCACCTGAGTGTTGGCAGGTCTGAACTGGGCTTAGTATTAAACCCATCAATTAGATTGATCTGGTTGTCAAGCTGCCTAAGTTAAAGCAAAACAAAACTCTCTGATCACCCCTCCACCCTGGCAGTTCTTGGCCATCAGACTGCACCCTGGGCGGGGCCCTGGCCCCCGCCCACCAACCTCTCTGCTGGCTCCGGGCTGAGACCTAAGCAGAAGGTGCCACGGGCCAGTTCCTCTGAAGTCTTTGAATAACTGCGCCCGAGTCAGGGCTGTTTTGTTTTGATCAAAATCAATTGCTTGGGCTTCAGATCCAGGACTTCCCTGGTGGCTCAGACGGTAAAGCGTCTGTCTACGATGTGGGAGACCCTGGTTCGATCCCTGGATTGGGAAGATCCCTTGGAGAAGGAAATGGCAATCCACTCCAGTACTCTTGCCTGGAAAATCCCATGGACAGAGGAGCCTGGTAGGCTACAGTCCGTAGGGTCGCGAATAGTCTGACATGACTGAGGGACTTCACGTTCACATTCAGATCCCAGAGAAGGGGAGGAATCTGCTCCTTCCTCGGTCCTGCCCCCCACGTCTGGGGAGACGGGGCCCCTCTTCTGAGTCCTTCCTCTTCTCCAGCTTCCTGTCCTTTCTCCTTCTCCGTTACTCAGCCAGGGTTGGCTTCTGGTCCCAGCCACCGGGAAGGAAGTGAAATCAGCAGTCCAGTATGCGATGCGGTGATGGGTCGACCTTTGACCCGGGAGCCTGCCCGGAGCTGTCTGGCCAAGGGGCGGGCAGTGCCTCCCAGGGCAGCCCGATCCCAGCTCTGATCGCCGGACGCTGGGAGCCACCTACAGGCTCCTGCAGGAACTGCTTTCTGGTGGGGAGCCCGGCTCGAGGGGGCGCTCTGGACAGCGCATTTCCTAAGGTTCTTGGGCCCTGCCCAGTGGCCCCAGCAGGTTGGGAGCGGTGCACTATAGGATCCAGAGAGTAGTTGAAGGAGTGAGCATGGGCAGCGTGGAGAGCCCTGGGATGGGAATCAGGACTGGGGACCCACGTCTGCCTCTCCAGCTGATTCACGGGGTCAAGTGACTTACTCCTGTAGACCTCAGCCTTCCCATCTGAATAATGGGTATATTGGGCTGAATGATTTTTCTTTTTATAGTCCCCTGCAGTTGGGGTAACCGGTACATCTGCAGAACTCCCTCGGTCCCAGATACACCTGCACGGTCCATCACCCTATTGCTAATTCTAGTGAATAGGGCGGGGAAGGCAATGGCACCCCACCCCAGTACTCTTGCCTGAAAAATCCAATGGACGGAGTAGCCTGGTGGGCTGCAGTCCATGGGGTCGCTAACAGTCGGACAGACTGAGCGACTTCACTTTCACTTTTCTCTTTCATGCATTGGAGAAGGAAATGGCAACCCACTCCAGTATTCTTGCCTGGAGAATCCCACGGATGGGGGAGCCTGGTGGGCTGCCGTCTATGGGGTCACACAGAGTCGGACACGACTGAAGTGACTTAGCAGCAGCTTAGCAGCAGCAGCAGTGAATAGGAAAGCCCAGAAATCACTGAGCATTTCCATTTAAATCTGATTTCCAGCGTGTATTATTCTAGAAGTTTCCACCGAATCCCTCTGAGCCTCAGTTTCCCTACCTGTGAAATGGGACTAACAGTCATACTGGCCTCTTAAGACTGTTGTGAGGATGGAAGAGATCACACTTCAGTATATCCCTAGTCATCGGTCCTCTGAGTGTGCTTTGATGGAGAGGAAAAAGCCATAGAGAACAGGAAGATCTGGCTTTCAGCCCTAGTTTATTCTTTCTGAGCTGCAGTTTCCTCATCTCTAAAATGGGAATAATATACTCACCTTTCTAAGTTGCAGAGAAGATTATATGAATCATCTCAGGTATAGTAGGGGCTCGAAAAATGAGTTGTTAAATGAATGGAAACCATTCACAAGACGCTATCTTTCAGTTCAGTTCAGTTCAGTCGTTCAGTCGTGTCCGACTCTTTATGACCCCATGAACCGCAGCACGCCAGGCCTCCCTGTTCATCACCATCTCCCGGAGTTCACTCAGACTCACGTCCATCGAGTCTGTGATGCCATCCAGCCATCTCATCCTCGGTCGAACCCTTCTCCTCCTGCCCCCAATCCCACCCAGCATCAGAGTCTTTTCCAATGAGTCAACTCTTCTCATGAGGTGGCCAAAGTACTGGAATTTCAGCTTTAGAATCATTCCTTCCAAAGAAATCCCAGGGTTGATCTCCTTCAGAATGGACTGGTTGGATCTCCTTGCAGTCCAAGGGACTCTCAAGAGTCTTTTCCAACACCACAGTTCAAAAGCATCAATTCTTTGGCGCTTAGCCTTCTTCACAGTCCAACTTTCACATCCATACATGATCACAGGAAAAACCATAGCCTTGACTAGATGGACCTTAGTCGGCAAAGTAATGTTCTCTGCTTTTAAATATGCTATCTAGGTTGGTCATAACTTTTCTTCCAAGGAGTAAGTAATTTCATGACTGCAGTCACCATCTGCAGTGATTTTGGAGCCCCCAAAAAATAAAGTCTGACACTGTTTCCACTGTTTCCCCATCTATTTCCCATGAAGTGATGGGACCGGATGCCATGATCTTCGTTTTCTGAATGTTGAGCTTTAAGCCAACTTTTTCGCTCTCCTCCTTCACTTTCATCAAGAGGCTTTTTAGCTCCTCCTCACTTTCTGCCATAAGGGTGGTGTCATCAGCATATCTGAGGTTATTGATATTTCTCCCGGCAATCTTGATTCCAGCTTGTGTTTCTTCCAGTCCAGCGTTTCTCATGATGTACTCTGCATATAAGTTAAATAAGCAGGGAGACAATATACAGCCTTGACGTACTCCTTTTCCTATTTGGAACCAGTCTGTTGTTCCATGTCCAGTTCTAACTGTTGCTTCCTGACCTGCATACAGGTTTCTGAAGAGGCAGGTCGGGTGGTCTGGTATTCCCTTCTCTTTCAGAATTTTCCACAGTTTATTGTGATCCACACAGTCAAAGACTTTGGCATAGTCAATAAAGCAGAAATAGATGTTTTTCTGGAACTCTCTTGCTTTTTCCTTGATCCAGCAGATGTTGGCAATTTGATCTCTGGTTCCTCTGCCTTTTCTAAAACCAGCTTGAACATCAGGGAGCTCATGGTTCACGTATTGCTGAAGCCTGGCTTGGAGAATTTTGAGCATTACTTTACTAGCGTGTGAGATGAGTGCAATTGTGCGGTAGTTTGAGCATTCTTTGGCATTGCCTTTCTTTGGGATTGGAATGAAAACTGACCTTTTCCAGTCCTGTGGCCACTGCTGAATTTTCCAAATTGGCTGGCATATTGAGTGCAGCACTTTCACAGCACCATCTTTCAGGATTTGAAACAGCTCACTTGGAATTCCATCACCTCCACTAGCTTTGTTCGTAGTGACGCTATCTTTAGTCTTCATTAACGAAAGACCGGCATCGTTAGGAATATGCAGTCTAACTTGTATCCATAATACACGAGTACATTCTGCATTTGAAGAGCTGTGCTCCGTGGAGAAGGCGCGTGTCCCCTCTGGCTACTGCTCCCGTGGTTTTGGACAGCCCCTGTGCCCCGTGCCCCTCCCCCTCCCCCACCGCCTGGGCCCCTGCAGCCTGACTATTCACTCATGCCTGCCCGTGCCCCCCCACAGGCGGGAGACCTTTGACTTTGACGATGACTGTGACAGCCTGACGTGGGAAGAGAATGAAGACACGCTGCTGCTCTGGGAGGACTTCACCAACTGCAACCCGAGCCTCGACTTGCAGGGCGAGGTGAGCCGGCAGGCGGGCTCCGGGGGCACCTTGTTCCCGTGCTCCCCCCGTCCCTCACTCTTTCCCGGCACCCCCACCACCCGGTTAAGCTGTCCGCCCTGTTCCTTTTCTCCAGCAAGAGGAAAACCTGGGCAACCTGATACACGAGACCGAATCCTTCTTCAAGACGAGAGACAAGGAGTATCAGGAGACCATTGGCCAGATCGAGGTGAGGCCCCCAGTGATGTCCCCGGGCGACCCCCGAGGCCCCCGGTGATGTCCCCGCGCGACCCCAGAGGCCCCTGGTGAGGCCCCCGGTGATGTCCCCGCGCGACCCCCGAGGCCCCCGGTGATGTCCCCTGCGCGACCCCCGAGGCCCCCGGTGATGTCCCCGGCCGACCCACGAGGCCCCCGGTGATGTCCCCGCGCGACCCCCGAGCCCCCGGTGAGGCCCCCGGTGATGTCCCCGCGCGACCCCCGAGGCCCCCGGTGATGTCCCTGGGCGACCCGCGAGGCCCCTGGTGACTACGTGCCCGTGTGCACAGGGGCTGGGATAGCAGCGCAGGCACCAGGATTGGGAGTCAGGAGACCCACTGATTGTCCTGGCCTGGTGCTGGGCAAGTCACCCCTCTTTGGGGTAGGGCCTCAGTTTCCTAATCTGTGAAATGGGGGTGGTGATACCTGTCTGCCCCAGAGAGGTTTTTTCTTAAGTTGTTTGACTGACATGGTGATCTAAAAATAATGGGAACTGACATTTGAACGATATCAAGTGACACTGGGCCCTGAGCCCTTTAAAAATACACCTTCATTGGTTTTCTCATACCCTGTGTGTGTACCCGAGGGGGACCTGGGTGCCTCCACCCTGTGCAGTGGGCACTGTGTGCCCATTTTACCGCAGTCTGCGTGAAGGAGTGCCAAGGCAGAGTTGCTAGGGCTACCCCAGCGGAGGGCGTGGTGCCGAGGGTGTGAGGCCGCCGCGAGGCTTGCTGTGAGGGTGACGGGGCCTGCGCCCTCTCCCGTGTCGGCTCTCCGCAGCTGGAGCTGGCCACGGCCAAGAGCGACATGAACCGCCACCTGCACGAATACATGGAGATGTGCAGCATGAAGCGGGGCCTGGACGTGCAGATGGAGACCTGCCGCCGGCTCATCAAGGGCTCCGCAGACAGGTACTGCCCGCGCCGCCTTCCCTGCGCACGCGGCGCCGCCGCCCCGGCGTGCGTGTGGCGGGGGCTCTGGGCTGCGACTCATGGCCTGGGGACTCCGTCTGCCGGCCCAGCTGTCTGGGCGTCCCGTGACCGTTAGCCACCTACCATGTGCCGTACACAGCTATGCTCACATGGCTCGCACAGCCAGCCTGTTCCCACTGGTGTGGGACTGTGGAAGGCTCTTTTGAGAAGGCGTGTTCTGTGCAAGGCCCTGGGGATACAGCGATGCGCAGGTCACAGCCCCTGCCCTCCAGGAGCCCACGCCCCACTTCCTGCTGAGCTGCTGGGTGGGAGGTGTACGGGGCTTACAGGGTCCCGAGGAAGCAATTTTCCTTCCTTTCCCATCTTCTAAGCCAAGGGCACATGAGCCAGTCCCCAGGAGACCAACACGCATCAGGCCTCTTTCCCTGCCAGCACAGAGACAGCTCCTGCCCTTAGGGAATACGCATTTTTTCGGGGGAGTGTGTGTGCAGTTGCTGTTGTGTCCGACTCTTTGTGACTCCATGGACTGTAGCCCACCAGGCTCCCCTGTCCATGGAATTTTCCTGGCAAGAATACTGGACTGGGTTGCCATTTCCTTCCCTAGGGGATCCACCTGACCCAGGGATCAAACCCGCATCTCTGGCATTGGCAGGTGGGCTCTTTACCACTGAACCACCTGGGGAGCCCCCTTTCAGGGGAGAAAGACCTGTTAGTGATAAAACATTGATTATAATCATTTCTCTCATTATGACTGTGTTCTTGCACTGTTTGGGCCGTAAGAGATGGAGAAGCAGGGGGAAGCTTTGTGGGGGGGGGCGGTGGGGCTGAGCTTGTTACCTTCAGCTCGCTGATTCCCAGAAGCCACTTCTGTGTTTCCATTGTTTGGATAGAGGAGTGTGCATGGCGACAGGGTAAACAGCTTGCACTAGGTCCCCCAGCTCAGCAGTGATAAGTTGAAAATTCGAACCCAGCGCTGTTAACTGCTATTCTCTGTGGCCTCCCTTTGGGCTCTGAGTTAATTGCCCAGATGATGGGAGTGTAGAAGCTGAACTGGACCCATGGTTCCTGCTCCCATGGAGCGCTCAGCACCAGGGCGTCGCAGGAGGTCTCGAGAGCCTTGTGTAAGCCCTGAACTTCGAAGACTCTAAGGAAAGCAGAGAGGGTGGGTCTCGGCGAGGATCCCCCGTGGAGGCTAGGGTTTCCAGGAGGGGCTGCTCCATCCTTCCTGCTGTCTGCCTCAGGCTGCCCTCTGAAGTCTCCCGTTCTTTGTGCCCTTCCAGGAATTCCCCATCCCCAAGCTCCGTGGCCAGCAGCGACTCAGGAAGTACAGACGAGATCCAGGACGACTTTGAGCGGGAGGCGGATGTGGAGCCCATGGTCAGCTGATGGCTGAGGCACGACCCCACCCCCCCAGCCCGTGCCTGGTGGTCTTGGCGATGGGGCCTCTGCCCGCCTCTCCCCACGGGGCCAGGAAGTGGGGCTCCCAGCCCTGACCACGCAGACTTCCTATGCCCTCCCTTCTTTGGAGGCCCCCAGGGACCGCTGCTTCCTTCCTTCCCTTCTCCGCCCACCACCAACCAGTGCCCCCTCCATCCACCCANGCCCGTGCCTGGTGGTCTTGGCGATGGGGCCTCTGCCCGCCTCTCCCCACGGGGCCAGGAAGTGGGGCTCCCAGCCCTGACCACGCAGACTTCCTATGCCCTCCCTTCTTTGGAGGCCCCCAGGGACCGCTGCTTCCTTCCTTCCCTTCTCCGCCCACCACCAACCAGTGCCCCCTCCATCCACCCACCCAAGGAATGGTGCTGTCAATTTCTATTGTTCTCCACATCACAAATGCAGACTTCTGCCCGGACGATGCAGTGTTAACTGTGCCTTTTCCCTTCAGCTGAGCCACTTTGAGCTCCAAAGAATTATTCCTAGCAGGTGTTTTTATACAAAACTCTAAGGTGAGGGCTGGGGGGGGCCCCCCCAGGTGTGGTCAATGCCTTTTTCTACCCTCCCACCTGCTCCTCTGATTGGCCGTGAGCTCTGCCTTCCCGCCCCTGCTGGAGTTGAACTTGGGATGGTCCACCTCCCCTCCAGGAAGGCACTGCCTGCCTTCACTTTTCCAGGCCTGGGTGGGGACTTCCCGAGGGCATATCATGTACTGAAGGGGAGAGAAGGCTAGAAGGAGGGAGGGAAGGACAAATTTTTCTTTTCTTTTTGGATCACGTGGCAAAGCAGAGGGAGGAGGCACTGTGGGGGAAGGTGGAGCCTCACTGTGTTTAAACTACTATGCAAAAAAAAAAAAAAAAAGCAGCTTGCCTTATACCATTGTGGGAGGCGGGCCTCTCCCAACTAGCTCCGTGGTTTTCCCCTGGAGCTGGGAAGGAGGCGGAAGCTAGGGTGATCTCTCTCTCTCTCTTTCTCTGTCTCGCAGCCTCTGCGAGTGAGCACTGACTTGGGAGGGGGTTTGATCAAGGTTGGTAGCAAGGTGGGGGTCCCGAGGACCTCAGCCACCTGACTGCTTGCTTTCTTGGGTTGGGGAGGTGGGGTGGGGGTGGGGAATGTCTTTTATTGCCCTAATTTTTTTTTCCCCCCCAGCCAACAATAAGGGGTTATAGATCTGAAATTTCTCTGTGAGAAAGTCTGGAGGGGGCCAGGCCTGGTAGCCACCGCCTCCTCTAGGGAGCTGGGTCAGTACTGCCTGCCAGCATCTTGGTTCGCTGCCCACTCTTTGGCCACCAGCGGGCACTGGAAAGGGAAGCAGAGGGAGGCAGCGGGGACTGCTGGCAGAGGAGCGGGGGCTCGCCTGAGAGCCACGCTCACGGATGGACACACACTCACCTCTACCGTAGTTCACGGCTTGATTGATCCGTTGGCGAGTTAATCTGAGCCAGTATCTCTCCAGACTTGAGTGGACCTGAGTCAGAGGGCATTGTGTGGAGGCCACCCTCAAATCTCAGCTGGGAGCCCGCAGAGCAGGCTTTACTTTTTTACTTTTTTTTTTTTTTTTTAGTATCTTTTTGGACCCACCACTCACTACTACCAATCCCCTTGGGTATGATTGGGGATTTTTGGTTTTGTTGGCTCAGGAGCTCCCCCTGGAGGTCAGAGGAGCAAAATGTGCCCAAGGACCAGAGCTCCTTACTACCCCACGGCCTGTGTCTGCAGGCAGAGGAGGGGCTCTGAGTAGACCAGGCCTCCTGTCTTTCCTCCCCAGAGGACCAGTGATCTGTAAGGGCCTCCTCTCTCTTCTGTTTCCGCACCTGTTTTGCAGTCTTAAAAGAACTGTATATAATATTCATATTATATAATATATGTATATATGGAGAGAGAGGAGAGTGTCAGTGATGGTGTGTAATTTTTATTTATGAGAACTTGGTGGCCTTTATTGTGAATTTTTTCCTTTTTTTTTTTTTTTTGCTTTGTTTTGTTTTCGTGGGGGAACCTCGTGCTGGTTCCCTGTAAAAGTCTGGCTGAACGCCTTCCATTCCCAGCATCTCTTAGCCAGATAGTCCCTCGTTAGGTACATGAAGGGACGAGGTTTTGGAGGAGAGATCACCCACTTCCTCTCCTTCTCACTGACCCTTGTTCTAAAGGTTACAGGGTTCAAACAGATTATTATTGTCGTTATCGTTATTGTTGTTTTATTTTTACCAAAGGTTGTCAGAGCCAGTTGGGCTTGGACCTCAGCTGCTGAAAAGATTTTCCGTTTCCGGGAGGGTGGGAAACTGCCGCCCCCCGGGCCTCCTCTGCCCAGGGTGAGGGAGGCATTGAGTGCTGTGGGCAGGTAGGCAGAATGGAAACCTGCCTGAGGGTGGTGGGAGGGTGACAGACCTATCTTTGGAGTTGAGACAGTAGCAACAGTAGAAGCATTTAGGGGGTAACTAAGGTTCCTGCGTGATTGCTGTCCAGTAGTATTGTTTTTCCTTCCCCCCTCGTGTACATAGGATATTTGTCTTTGGGGACTAGGGTACTCTGAATTTATCTAGGAAGTGTGGAAGTGGCAGGAGCCAGGGTCAGATGCTGGCCAGAAAGATCCGTCCTGCTGGTTTTCAGTAGCTGCTCTCCCTGGGGAGCAGGGATTTGGGGCTGGTGGATGGGGAGACAGCAAGAGTGTTAGTGACCTGCCTCCCGGGTGTGGTCCTGGGCCTTGGCCTGGCTGCCTCCCTCCCCACCAAGTTCTCTTCTGAGTTAGTTGCCAGTGGGCCCCGCTTGCCCCCTTTGCCATGGGCTCACAGCTTGCCAGGAAAGACCCCAACGCTCGCTGGGGCAGCACCAGGTCCAGTTGGGACCAACTGGCCCGTCCTTTGTAAAGATGTAAATACTTAATTTTGGTTTTCTATTTCTCAGCCCAGTGTCATATTGATACTGGTGTTTCAGAATTGCTCTCAGATGGTTTCTCCTGTGCTGCCCTCTTTTGCTCTCCTATTTTGGGGGGTTTTATAAAAAGAGAGGATTGGGGAGGGGCAGGGAGAGTTGCTTCCTTTGGGCTCCCTGATTGTGGAACACACGCTTCTGAGATTCTGAACAGGGAAAAAAATGATTGACAAGTAAACACATTTTGTTTTCTTGTGGCAATATGTCTAGAGGTCTCTGACTGGCCTGTCCATCATGGACTTAGCTCCATGGATGGAGCTCAGATGACCTGGAGAATCTTTGGCTTGGGATCGGGGGAGAGGGTGTGGGGCAGGGGGTCATATAAGGCATAACTTAAGCTAAATGTAATCTATTTATAAAGCAAGAGACTCTCATCTATTTTTATGAAAGGAAAGGTTTTTTTAAAATCTAGGGTAGGCAGTTATGGGAGCCCAGCATTTTCCTGTGGACAAGATGCATGTTGCTGCTGGATTTAATATAGTCAGTACCCCTCACCTCTCCTCATCCTCGCCACCTGCTCATCCACACCTATGGGCGGCTCCAGCAGCGCAAAGGCCACCCCTGACCCCATTTCTCTGCTCCTTGATCCCCCAGCTTCCTGGCCA
>SJYX01011824.1:572792-584593 GCA_006410675.1 Oreotragus oreotragus
GGTTTTTCCTGTGGTCATGTATGGATGTGAGAGTTGGACTGTGAAGAAGGCTGAGCACCGAAGAATTGATGCTTTTGAACTGTGGTGTTGGAGAGTCCCTTGGACTGCAAGGAGATCCAATCAGTCCATTCTGAAGGAGATCAACCCTGGGGTTTCTTTGGAAGGAATGATGCTGAGGCTGAAACTCCAGTACTTTGGCCACCTCATGGGAAGAGTTGACTCATTGGAAGACTCTGATGCTGGGAGGGATTGGGGGCAGGAGGAGAAGGGTTCGACCGAGGATGAGATGGCTGGATGGCATCACGGACTCGATGGACGTGAGTCTGAGTGAACTCCGGGAGTTGGTGAGGGACAGGGAGGCCTGGCGTGCTGCGGTTCATGGGGTCACAAAAAGTCGGACATGACTGAGCGACTGAACTGAACTGAGTCATGTCCGACTCTTTGCAACCCCATGGACTGCAGCATGCCAGGCTTCCCTGTCGTTTGCCATCTCCTGGACGTCAGACTCTCACGTCCATTGAGTCGGTGATGCCATCCAACCGTCTCATCCTCTGTCGCCCCCTTCTCCTCCTGCCTTCCGTCTCTCCCAGCGTCAGGGTCTTTTCCAGTGTGTCAGCTCCTCGCATCAGGCACCGAAAGTACTGGAGCTTCAGCTTCAGCATCAGTCCTTCCAGTGAATATTCAGGACTGATTTCCTTTACGATTGACTGGTTTGACCTCCTTGCTGTCCAGGGGGCTTTTGAAGTGGTGGTCCATTATTCGTGTTATTTTACAATAGTTATTTATTCAGTGGGCTGCGCCCCGCGGGATCTCCCACTGCAGCACAGGGACTCTCCAGTTGCAGTGTGCAGGCTTAGCTGCTCTGTGGCATGTGGCATCTTAGTTACCTGGCCAGGCATTGAANTTTGACCTCCTTGCTGTCCAGGGGGCTTTTGAAGTGGTGGTCCATTATTCGTGTTATTTTACAATAGTTATTTATTCAGTGGGCTGCGCCCCGCGGGATCTCCCACTGCAGCACAGGGACTCTCCAGTTGCAGTGTGCAGGCTTAGCTGCTCTGTGGCATGTGGCATCTTAGTTACCTGGCCAGGCATTGAACCTTTGACCTCTAGATTGCAAGGCAGATTCTTAACCACTGGACCACCAGGAAGTCCCCAGACACACTCTTGACTGTGCATTTTCTTTGTATTTAATTAGTATGAGTCCAGTGTACAAAGTACAGATAAAGCAAAAAAAAAAAAAAAGGTGATGAAGGTCACCCCGCAGCTTGCCACCCAGAGGTGGCCACGCTGTTACTTCGACGACTAGCCTTTTCACGGCCCAGGAATATATATGCTTTAGGAAAACAGCATAAAAATGGGCTCCTCTGCAGATGCTCTTTTGTAGCTTGCTTTTTCACTTGAGACTGACCTCCCTTATTATATGGCCCCAGGCACTAGAACTGTGACTGGCACCTGGTCAGCCCTCAGCAAACATTCGGTGAATGAAAGAATGATCATGTGATTCCTTCCTTGTCAACAGAAATTTATCATAGCTGGTCTGGGAGAGGGTCACAGTGAGCAGCTGGCCTTTACGGATGGGCCAGGGACGGTCACTCAGGGTCATTTACCTTTTATGTGGGTGGTCTCACTTAGCTCCTCAGCAACCTGTGATGGTGTTACTCGACGCCACTCAGTCGTGTCCGACTCTCTGTGGCCCCGTGGACTGTGACCCGCCAGGCTCCTCTGCCTGTGGGGATTCTCCAGGCAAGAATACTGGAGTGGGTTGCCATGCCCCCCACCAGGGGATTTTCCCAACCCAGGGATCGAACCCAGATCTCCCGAATTGGCAGGCAGGTTCTTTACCGACTGAGCCCCCGGGGAAGCCCCACGAATTACGTGTTACTGTCCCCATTTCACAGACCAAACAACTGAGGCCTGTAGCAGTTAGGGAAATCTTGTCCAAGTTCTTGAGCTAGTAAACACCAAGCTCCCAACTAACTGCCTTTCTCTCTGCCTTTTCTCTCTTTCATTAATTTTATCATGGGCGTCCTCTGCAAAATCTTTTTGTTTTTTCTAAATCGTTTGCTTCTGGCTTTGGCTGTGTGGGTCTTCGCTGTGGCACGCCGGCTTTTTCTAGTTGTGGTGCTCCAGCTTCGGTGCCCTCTGCCGTGTGGGAACTTAGTTCCCTGCCCAGGGATGGAACCCACGTCCGCGGAATTAGAAGGCGAGTTCTTAACCACTGGACCACTAGGGAAGCCTCTGCAAATTCTCTTTGGAAAGAGCCAAGATACGTATTTATACTTGTATATGCATTTGATAAATAAAAGAATTAAACTGGGCACCTAGGAAACTTAGAGTGTTAATACTTGTCCCTTGTATACTCTCGTACCAGACCTCACTGGGTGCCGGGGTCCAGAGGTGACTGCAGCCTGGCCCTCCCATTAGGGGGCTCGTGCGCTGGGGTTCGTCTGCAGGGATCCTGGTGACTTCGGCTGCCTCTCAGCCTCTCTGCCTGCCCAGTCTTCCTAACTTCAGAACCACCTAGGGCTTGTCCCAGCCCGCCTGATGCTGTGCCAGCCAGGAGCCTGGTACGTCCCACCGTTCCCTGGCCATGCTCTGCCCTTTCGTTTCTCAAGCAGTGCCCAGGTCAGTGCATCCTGCCTGAGTGTCCTCCTCCGGTGAAGCCGTGCTCACCCAGCGCTTTGTGGCCCTGCTGTCCTTTGGCCCAGTGCCCTGCCTGTGAAACGGGAGTGATCCTATTGACAGCCGTGTTGCACCAGGCTCCAAGGACGTGAGTTTGAGCAAACTCCGGAAGATAGTGCAGGACAGGGAAGCCTGGTGTGCTGCAGCCCACGGGCTCGCAAAGAGCTGGATGTGACTTAGCACCTGAACAGCAACAGCAGAGCCCGAGGATTAGAGGTGAAGTGGCAGACGGCTTGCTGGGGGCCTGGGACCCAGAGTGTCTTCTGTGAATAAATTGAGTAAATGAATAAGTAGAACCTCCAGTGATCCGAATACTTGCTTCTAAACTTGTGAAAATCCCCACTCAGGCCGCAGTCAGCACCGGCACTCAGACCTGGGGGGACCTGGCTTCTGGTGCGCTGCAGCTGGCTCGGCACATAGCTGGTGCTCAACAGTTGCTGTTGGAGTGGCCCATCGGACAGCCCAGGGTGGGTCCTGGCTCCACCTGTTAGCTGCTGTGTGGCCCTGGGCGGATTCCTTGACCTCTCTGTGCTGCCTCTTGTCCTCACGTAGAAAAGAAAGACTAATAGTAGCTACCTGGAAAATGGTCTTAGAGAGTAAATGAATTCGTATGCTAAACCCACTTTGAAGAGTGGCCAGCACTGGGACTTTCCTGGGTGGGGAACCAAGATCCTGCACGCTGCATGGCACAGCCAAAAAAAACTGGCCAGCACCGAGAAAACGTGTGTTGCTTCAAGCATTATTTCCATCTCCTCACCTACCAGCGGTCGTTGCTATGGATTGAAAGCCCTGGGCTGAGATGGCGGGGCTGATAGGCACCCGTGTGACCTTGGCCAAGGTCACTCCCCGCCTCGGGGCGGCCTCTTGGCTGAAGGGAGGAGAGAGGAGGAGCCCGTCCCGTCAGCTGGCTGAGGGTCTCTGAGATACTCCACGTTGTTGTCGTTGACTCGCTCAGTCCTGTCCGACTCTTTTGTGACTCCGTGGACCGCAGCCCGCCAGGCTCCTCAGTCCATGGGATCCTCCAGGCCAGAATAATGGAGTGGGTTGCCATGCCCTCCTCCAGGGGATCTTCCCAACCCAGGGATCGAACCCAGGTCTCCCGCACTGCAGGCAGATTCTTTACCATCTGAGCCACCAGGGAAGCCGAAGAATACTGGAGCGGGTGATCTTCCCAGTGCGGGAATCAAAGCTGCGTTGCAGGCGGAGGATTCTTTGCCTGAGCCACCNCTTCCCAACCCAGGGATCGAACCCAGGTCTCCCGCACTGCAGGCAGATTCTTTACCATCTGAGCCACCAGGGAAGCCGAAGAATACTGGAGCGGGTGATCTTCCCAGTGCGGGAATCAAAGCTGCGTTGCAGGCGGAGGATTCTTTGCCTGAGCCACCAGGGAAGTCCTCCAGGCGCGTCTCCCGAGTGAGGAGAGCCGGGCTCAGGCCTCACACAGCCACTCCACGAGCCGTTACTCTCTGCGCCTCAGCTTCCTGCCCCCGCCCTGTCTGGCAGATGGATGTAGTAATAGTTTGCAGGGTAACATATCTGTAGGGTAATCACTTAGCACCACACGAGGCATGCCATAAATGCTTCAGAAAAGTTCCTTGAAGTTTTCCAGGGCAGCTTATCCTGAGCTTCAGGCGCGGCCCTGCACTTTCTCTCAGCTCTCCTCCACCCCCAGCCCCTTATCTCAGTGATTAGGAGGATTGGTCTTATCAGGTCTCAGATAACAGCTGAGAAGCCCAGAAGCTGAAGGAAGGAAGGGCGATTTCCTTTCTAGTCCTCTGCTTGGCCTTGGCTGCCCCGCCCCAGCTCCCGGGGGCCTGCCTCCAGGAGTCCGGTCCTGGGGCCTGGTGCGCAGCTGCGTGCTCGTTGTTTTCAGGGTGTTCCTCGGATGCTCGCTGCGGTCTGGGCGGTGTGGGAACACAGTCCGAGCTGTGTGATGAGGGGTGTCGGCTGTGAGGTGATCTGATAGGTGCCCCATCCGGGTTGGGCAAGGCTAGTGTCCCCTGCAGAGGGGGTGAGGGAAGGGGCGGGAAGGCCAGAATGGCAGGATTGCTGCTGACAGGTTGGGAGGGGGTGGGGGGATGGGAAACGAGCCTGGAGGCCTCAGCAAGGATTCTGGTTCTTTATTGTAGAAGGAACTGGAAGCCACTGGGTAGTTTTGAGCTGAGGACTGACTTACCCTGCATCTCTGTGTTGATGACGATTCCATGTTGAAGCTATGGACACTTTTCGGCTCCTGCCCTGGGTGAGACGCGGGCTGGCCGGGCTTCCGTGGTGGCTCGGCTGGTAAGGAATCCGCCTGCGATGTACGTGGGAGACCTGGGCCGGCAAGATGGAGAAGGGAAAGGCCACCCACTCCAGTATTCTGGCCTGGAGAATTTGGGGTCGCAAAGAGTTGGACACACTGAGCGACTTTTGGCTTTCACAGCCTTTTTTCACCTTGTGAGCTTCTGCCCTAGGTGGGCTGTGGGGCCGTTTATTCCAGTGGTTTCAGGAGGAGCTTGGAGTGAGGGGAGCCGGAGTGGCTATTGCAATCGTGCGGGCGGGAGCCCGTGGTGCCTTGGACCAGGGTGGAGG
Source organism: Oreotragus oreotragus (assembly GCA_006410675.1). NCBI lineage: Eukaryota > Metazoa > Chordata > Mammalia > Artiodactyla > Bovidae > Oreotragus > Oreotragus oreotragus. Next base: position 578,049 of record SJYX01011824.1, read on the forward strand.
CCTGGGGGTGACCTGGGAGCCCAGGCCCCTCCGCTTCCCGTCAGTTTTCCCCTTTGTACATTTCAGAGCTCAGCATTGCCTGTTGCAGGAGATGTTTTGGTCTTGCAGCCTTTTTAGCTCAGATCCTAAAAGGATGGGTGGGTCATCCCATGCAGAGGGTGGGTCAGGGTAGCTGGGGTCTCAGACCCAGGCCGTGAGGTCACCAGGTGAGAAGAGGCACCCCAGGTGGTTAGGGGAAACTGAGTCAAATCCTCACTCTGCCTTCTGTTTCTTTCCTGAAGCGGGAGGGCTGAGAGCTGCTCTGAGAAGGTCGGGATGCACTCGCCTTTGCATCCCAGAGCCAGGCACCTGCCAGGTGTGATGAACACGTGGTTGGGTGAGACCTTTGACCTCCTCTGACCTGTCTCCGCATTCTTGCCTTGTGGGAAAGCTGTATGCAGACTGCATGGGTGAATGAGTAAGTGAGGAGCACAGTCTTGCCTGGAACGGCCTTGCAGATCCTACAGGTGCTTCATTCTGCCTTCCCCTGAGCCAGTGGAAGGGTGCTTGTGTTATCCCAAAGGACCCATGAGCCAAGGGGCACAAAAAAAGGCTTGTGAGGCATTCCCAGATTATTTGTGGCTCTTAGTTGGCTCAGGCTCTGAGGCTGATCTTTGAACTCGTGTCTGTTCCCTACGTTACACTCAGGCGGGTGGACAGTCCCGTGGACAGTGGGGCCAGGGCCCGGGCACTTTCCAGACAGCCAGCCAGCCATGTGGGCATGTGATCCTGAGGTCACAGGGGCCCTCTGCCCTGGGGAAGGCGTGCCCGCTTCTGATGTTGCCTGGGGCGGGAGAGTGGGGTGGGGGGTGGGGGGACCACACTGGAGGCTTTTGAGCTTCTGCCCCGGGTGGGGCCCAGGGCCGCATTTATTCCAGCAGTGTTTGCTGAGCCCCTGGACTCCTTGGGAGTGTCTGGGAACCAGTTTGCCTTAGGAAGCCTGGCCTGGTGGAGTAGACGTTCTGGAAGACCTTTGCAGTTTCTTAGGAAAACCTAAGAGCAGGAAGAGTAAGCAAGGCTTGTCACCCTCCCAGTGACCCTGCAGGGAGCATGGGGCCCACCGTTTCTTCAGATGAGAAAACAGAGGCCTGCGGCGTGTTTACAGTGCAGTGCGGTAGCATAGCGCGGTCCCCAGCAGGTGCGGGGGTTCGCCCAGGATGTCTGCTCCCCGCGGAGTCTGTGCTTTCGCACCCGCCAGGCCCTGGGCTCCAGAGACGGCTGCGGCCGCCCACCTCCTGGTGCCCGGTCCAGCGCACGGCGGCCCTCTCCCGGCTCGAGGGGGACGAGGCGGTGGCTGAGTCGCTGCTTTGCGGCAGTTCAGTGCTACTGCTGAGTGCCCGGTGGCTCAGGCAGTGAAGAATCCGCCTGCAGTGCAGGAGACCCCGGTTCGATCCCTGGGTCAGGAAGATGCCCTGGAGAAGGGCAAGGCTACCCACTCCAGTATTCTGGCCTGGAGAATACTGGACAGAGGAGCCTGGCGGGCTACAGTCCACGGGGTCTCAAAGAGTCAGACACAGCTGAGCGACTAACACACTCACACTGCTACTAAGGCCCAGAGGGAGGCGTCTGGAACCTTCCAGACGTGGAGGGTGGGGAAGGGGGAGACGCTGCCCTCCTCTTTCCCGCCAGGACGTTGAGACCTGTGGCTGCTGGAACTCTGCAGCCTCTCCAGTCTTCCCCAGCCCAGCAGTGGGTTATCCTTCGTTGAGCAGACCTGTAGCTCTGCACCCGTCTCTCCAGTTCTGTAGGGTGACCCCAGGAGATGGAGGTCCCCCTATGACACTGAGGACGCAGGCACCAGGCCACACAGCTCACCAGAGGCCCAAATGGCCCCGTATGGCCTTTCTTCCTGTGCTTGGGGCAGGGTGGGGCCTGAGGAATGCGCGCTTCCTTGGGTGTGGTGGGTGCAGCTGGGGCTCGCAGGGAGGAGAGGGAGGAGAAAGCCCCAGGGCTCATGGGAGGGGGGTCCTAGGAGACCGGCCCTGTCCCGCCCCCGCCCCCAACCTCCACTGCACAGGCCCCTTCCTGCTCTTCCTGACTTGACCTCCCTGCCCTGGGCCTTTGTCTTTGCTCTTCCCCCTGCCTGGAACACTCTTCCCAGCTCTTCTCAGACCTCCTCCAGGTCGCTGGCAGAGGTCACCTCCTCCCTGAGGCCCTCCTTGACCACCCCAGCTGAAGCAGCCCCGCCCTCCTCCTTCCTTAGTTATTTTCTTGTCCTTTCTGTCTCAGGCTTCGCTGGTGGCTCAGACTGTAACAGACTCTCCAGAACTCAGGAGACATGGGTTTGATCCCTGGATCTAGAAGATCCCCTGGAGAAGGGCATGGCTACCCCTCCAGTGTTCTTGCCTGGAGAATCCCGTGGACAGAGGAGCCTGGTGGGCTGCAGTCCCCGGGGTCACACAGAGTCGGACGCGGCTGAGCGGCCGACACTTTCGCTTTTTCAGTCACAGTTGTATTTCTTCTTTTTTAAAATTTTTATTGTTACTTTGGGGCACCCCGAGGCGGCACGTGGAGTCCCGGTTCCCCAGCCCCGGACTGAAGCCGCGCCCTCTGCCGTGGAAGCTTCGAGCCTTAGCCACTGGGCCGCCAGGGAAGCACGGGCGTTCCCTTCCTGCCCGTGTCCGCACTGGAGGCCGGCTGCGTGCGGTCAGAGGGTCGCTGTCTCGGTCACTGCTGTCCCTCCAGGCGAGCAAGCTGCCTCGCGCCTGGTGGGGTCAGCAGCGACCTGCGCATACAGCTCGGTGTGATGTCCTTCCTTTAGGCCTCCAGGCCCGTGTCTGAGCCCCGGAGCAGTTCTCAGTGAGAAAGGAACAAAAGTTCACAGCCAGACTGTTTTGTTCTCTCTCTTGTGTGAGCCCCCGGCCTCAGACGCCCTCCCCAGGGGCCGTGATGAGGTGGGTGGGCCAGGCTGCTTCAGACTGCCCAGCAGAGGTCTCCGTGCCCCCACTCCCGATACCAGGCAGCGCCCGCTTCCCCGGGGAGGAGCTGCTACCTCTCACCCCACCGTGGAGTTGCTGCACCTGCTGACTATTGCCAGCCCCCGCGTCCTTATCCCTCCCCAGATCAGCCGCCGCCACCCCGGTCCTGCAGCGGCTCCACTCACACTCCAGCCCCGGAGGCCTGCAGTCCCTGCGGTGTCCGCCTGCAGGCCTGTTCCTCCCGGGCTCTGCCCGTGGGGCGTTGACTGGAGGGAGACCGAGCTGGGTGTTTCTTGATCTTGGCCTTGAACGAGTCCTTTTCTGTTTAGGACCTAAATTACCGTATTTCTGTCACACAGGCTGGCTTCCCTGGTGGCTCAGAGGTTAAAGCGTCTGCCTCCGATGCGGGAGACCTGGGTTCGATCCCCGGGTTGGGAAGATCCCCTGGAGAAGGAAATGGCAATCCACTCCAGTATTCTTGCCCGGAGAATCCCATGGACAGAGAAGCCTGGTGGGCTACAGTCCATGGGGTCGCAAAGAGTCGGACACGACTGAGCGACTTCACCTTCCTTCCTGTCACAGGCCGCCAGTGAGGCCCTTCTGCTGCCACCGTGGTTTATCGGAACGGACGTTCCCTGTGTGTCCTCGAGGGCCTCCTCGTCTACAGCTGGGGAAACTGAGGCCTGGAGGGGAAGGCCTGCTGCTGAGGTTTCCTCCAGCTCTGGAATGACGGACTCTCTTTGGAAAATCTTAAGGCTGCATTTATTAACAAGTTTTTTCATTTAAGTGTGTGTTATTTTGTATAACGTTTTGTATCTGTATTTTTTCATTCAAATATGTTATATAAAATGGTATTTTTTATATACCATTTTCACCAATATAAGATTATATATGTATACATTCTTTAATATTCTTTTCCATTATGATTTACCAGAGGATACTAAATATAGTTTCCTGTGCCATACAGTAGGACCTTGTTTATCCATTCTGTAGGTAATAGCGTGGACTTACCTGGTGGCTCAGTGGTAGAGAATCCACCTGCCTCTGCAGGAGATGCTAGGTCGATCCCTGGGTGGGGAAGACCCCCTGGAGGAGGAAATGGCACCCCACTCCAGTATTCTTGTCTAGAGGAGGCTGGTGAGCTGCGGTCCACGGGGTCACAAAGAGTCGGACACGACTGGATAACTGGGCATGCACACACACGCAGCAGCTTCCATCTGCTGACCCCAGCCTCCCTCCTCAGCCCTCCCCCAGCCCCCGTCCTCCGTCCATGAATGGGGTGACCAACCCACCTTCAGGGCCCCAAGGGACGGCACCACTGGTGGTCACTGATCAGTGAGGTCACGGGGTCAAGAGTGAATAGGGTCTCCAGACTTGGCATTCAGTCCCCAGGAATCAGATCCTGAACGCCCACAGCAGCCCTCCCCGTGGCTGCGAGCCGAGCTCAGGGCACCCCTCCGAGTTCACGGCCCTCCCCTTGGGTGTTCTTGCCCACCTGGAGCTCACGTCCTTGTGCCAAGGAGCTCTCAGCTGGTTCCCATCCGGATGAGACTGAGCTGTGGGATGTGCTGACTTTTCTGCTTAGAGAAAGGAGTAACCTGGGTCTGCTTGGGAGCAAGTCCGCCTCGTGGGGAAATAGAGGGAGACTAAGCCTGCTCTATGGGAAAAACACTGAGGTGTGGTTCTGCACCTGTGAATTCCAGCTTCAGGCAACCGTGTGAGCCTCTGGTGGTTCTCATTAGGAGATGGAGGCATAGGCTCAGAGGAGGCAGGTCAGGTGTCTGAGGGCCCAGTGGCAGGACCCGGGCTCGAACTTTGGCTTTGGACTCCAAGGCCGGTTCTCGTCCCCCAGTTCCTTAATGGGTTTGCATTTCAAGGCTGTGGGCCAGCCCAGGTCCCCCTGAAGGAGATGGGGTGCTGGGGCCGGCGCTGCTGACCTGCGTCCTCTGTTCCCCACCAGGCTGTGCTGGAAGCACGTCTCCTCCCTCCAGGTGGCAAACGAGCCTGTGCTGGCGTTCACGCGGGGCAGTCCCGAGCGAGATGCGCTGCAGAAGGTAATGGGGGGCGTGAGGGGCACCCGGGAGGGCCTGGTGGAGACAGCCTTCAGCGCTCCCACGAGGCCTGTCCCCGCCAGCAGCCACCCCTCGTGCCCCTGCCCCCAGCCCTGGGAGCACCCGGGAATCGGCAGAGCCGTGCTCTGGGGACGGGGATACCTGGGAGCAGCAGGGTGGCCACCTGGGCCTCTTTGGGGTCCCAGGTCAGGGGTCATGAGTCTGCAGATAGTTTGTGCTCGAAAACATCCTCCGGGGAATCCTCTGGACTGTGACTAGGATGTGCTTTCACTGCTGAAGGTGTGGGTTCCTTCCCTGGTTGGGTAAGATCCCACCAGCCACAGGGCACAGCCAAAAATTTTCTCCCATTAACTGCCGAGGTTTTAAAATTGTGAGACTTCACGTACATTTCAGACTCAGTTTTTAAAATCTCCTCCTTAATGGGACGAGCTGGCAACGCCGGCCTTGGCTTCTTGCAGGCCAGGAGCTAACTGGCCGATCGGGAGGACGTGTCTCTGCCCCCGGACCCCGCTCCCTTCTCTCTGGGGCGGCTCTGCAGACCCTGCCTCGGGGTTTCGGTGGGCAGCAGGAGGGAAGGAAGGGCTTGCACGGCCTCTTGTCCTCTCCCCAGGCCCTGAAGGAGCTGAAGGGCCGGACGGAGGCCATCCCGTGCGTGGTGGGGGATGAGGAGGTCTGGACCTCAGACGTGCAGTACCAGGCATCGGTAAGTCCAGCGGGCCCACGGGACTCGGCCGCTCCCCCGAATCCTGGGGCACGTAAACACGCGCCTCGGGGGCTCTGCGTGCAAAGGGGCTTTTGAGTCCACTGTGGGCTTTTGAATTCCGTGGACCGGTGGAAAACTTCCAAAGGCAACCTTGGGGGACTCTCATAAATAAGGCGCCGGCATCACGCTTGCCACGGGGAGGTTAGAAACAGCAAGTGACCCCAGCTTCGCCTTTACTTTACAAAGCTGACCCCCTAACCACCTAGAGAGCAGGAGGCAAGGATACAGTCAGAATCAAAGCAAATCTTGCCCTTCACAGACCCACACTACTCTCTACACAACTGACACACTGTTCTATACACGGCAGACACACACTACTCTATACACAACAGACACCCTGGATACACAACACTATACACAACAGACACGCTACTGTCTGTACAACAGACATACGCTACTATATATACAACAGGTAAGCAACAAGGATTCACTGTATAACATGAAACAATATTCAGTATCTTGTAATAAACTGTAATGGAAAATAATCTGAAAATGTATATATATATTATATATTCAGTTATATATATATATATGTTGAACTGAATCACTTTGCTATACACCTGAAACAGTGAAAGTGAAGTCACTCAGTCGTGTCCGACTCTTTGCGACCCCACGGACTGTAGCCTACCAGGCTCCTCCCTCCATGGGATTCTCCAGGCAAGAGTACTGGAGTGGGTTGCCATTTCCTTCTCCAGGGGATCTTCCCGACCCAGGGATCGAACCCTGGTCTCCTGCGTTCCAGGCAGACGCTTT
>SJYX01011826.1:0-12374 GCA_006410675.1 Oreotragus oreotragus
CTTTTGGGTTACAATTGTTCTCTGAGTCATGTTTGCTACTTAAGTTTTATGTACTTCATGTGGTCATGTGACTTAAAGGTTAAGATCTAAGAATTTGATTTGGGCTACATTCCCAGGAAAAGATGTTGGTGAGGTTGTCAAAACTGATTGCATTAAACTATGAAACTTGTCTCTTCACTTTTTTTTTTTTTAATGTAAAATTATTTGACTCTTGCTTGGACCAAAGCACAAGTGCTTAAATAGTGCTTATTTAAGAAAAATTAGTTTCTTTTGACAGTCAAGTGGTGAATTTCTATGCATGTTGCCTTTCTTGTCAAGATGGAAAACACTTGATATCTCTTTCATCAGATGACTCCCTAGACTGTCAAAAAATGTTTTTGGTTGGGCCAAAGTTGGAGCATGGAAGGATAGTTACCTGTAGGATGACTTGTTTCATGCACCTTGTGATTAAAGTCTGTTTAATGCATGCTTTACCATCACGAATTGCTTAACGTGGAACTTTCTGTCTAGCTTTATGTGCTCTAGTTTTCAGGTGTTTTTCCCGGGGATAGCAGGTCTGTGAGTCACTCATACCAGGAACAGGAGTTATACCAGGCTTCCCAGTTTAGTACAATGTGTTGTTATTAGAAAGTGAGATCATTTTCTTGGAAGGTTACAGCTTAGGAACAGGTTTGCATATTGCAGTTTTGTGTGTGAAGTTTTTTCCTTCAGTGTATCGCCTTTCTTTGCTTTTGTGCTACTTGTAGAGAGGGCTTGGTGTGCTGGTAGTTCACTGCCATCAAGGACCACAGTTTCTTTGACTAAAGTGTCATGGAATGTCATGATGTTGCAACCCAGTCATTAATTTATCTTTTTATGTACTTATTTTTATGGGTATGTTTTAAAGATTTTTCTTAAAATGTTAATTCTTTCTGCCACTTAAAAAGTGAAAATCAGCTGTTCTTTACCTTGGGAGATGAGGTGGAGTAAAGGGTTGCCTTCAAGGGACAAAAAAAAAAAAAGGAAAAAATGGTTCACCTACCGTAATGGGGTCGTCAACCTGTGAACAATGTAAAGCTTTATTTTAGCTTTCTTTTCACTTCAAGACCATGATATCACATAGGGATATAGCTCTCTGTAATCAGCAGCAAATATTGGTGAAGATACTTCTATGAATTATCCACTCCCCCTTACCCCCCAATGTAGGGATACTTGGAAAATTATGGATGTTTGTTCTTGTTGAATATTTTACAATGCTGCTGCTGCTGCAGAGTCGCTTCTGCTAAGTCGCTTCAGTTGTGTCCACCTCTGTGCGACCCCACAGAGGAAGCCCGCCTGTGGAAGCCCACCAGGCTTCCTCGTCCCTGGGATTCTCCAGGCAAGAACACTGGAGTGGGTTGCCATTTCCTTCTCCAATGCATGAAAGTGAAAAGTGAAAGTGAAGTCGCTCAGTTGTGTCCGACTCTTAGCGGTTCTTAATTCAGGCTGAGAATAGAACCTGCTGCTGCCGCTGCTGAGTCGCTTCAGTCGTGTCCTACTACAACATAAAAATAAAATGCCTGAGCATTGCTGGACCTGCTGAGGAAGAATCCCAAGGTGAGACCCAAGCAGTCTTGTGTTTAGAAGCTCCAGAGGTAATCAGATGGTCAGCCAGACTTGAGAAGCACTTTTAGAATTGGGTTTCAGGTTTATTCCATCTGGAGATTGTTACTGGATTTGTGTTCTTAATATGTTGGAACAATTGGGAATGGAATGCTTTGATACTGTGAAACTTGGTTCCTGGACAATACCATCACAAAACAACTTTAACCTTGGAAACATGAGTATCTAAACAGAGTACTTGGGATTGTCTCAAGTGTATGCGCTTAACATACTCAGGGTTTTTTTCTTTGACCCTAGGTATGGATCTCACTCTAAAGGGATTCCTGAACTCAAGGCATTCTTTAAGTACTGTGGCCCACTTCTTTGCTTTTTAATGGGATTCAAATAGCACTTTTATGATTGTGTTGCATGTTAAAGGGAAATTAATTTTGAAATGATTCTCCTAAGTAGACTTGAGGTAAATATGACTGGGATTACAAGAGGTGTTGGACTAAGTGGTCTGTAATGTCCCTGTAGCGCTAAAGTGTTGTGATTTAGGAATGGAAATGTTATTGTACATATAAGGAAAACCATTCATATGGGGCCAGAATACTAGTCAGTATTTTACTAGTCATAAAAGATTGAGTTTGTATCTATGTCTGTGTGTGTGTAGGGGGGCTTTATATAGTATCTGTTTATCACTGGATGGGAATCTCAATATTGTAGGAATCTTTTCCCCTCATTTTTGTGTATATGTATTTAATGGAATTCTGGTTCAACAGAAACTCAGTGGGTTTATTTATTTATTTATTTTTTGGATGGGAAACCTGAGAAAAATTGATCTGAGAAAATGATGCATGTATATAGTAAAAAAAAAAAACTTGAAAAATATTCCTCTGTCAAAAAGTGAATGTACTATAAAGTGTCAATAATTAGATCAGTGTGCCACTGGCAGAGGAATAAAGCAAATAGGTGTTGAAGCAGAATAAAAAGAAATTGACAGGTTTGTGGGAATTTAGTAGATAGTGAAGATGGCATTTCTAATCAGTGAAGGGAAAAAAAAGATTATTTAGCAAATGATAGTCAATTGACTGTCTATTTGGGGGGAAATTGATCTCTGCTTTACATAAACAAAAATTCTAAAATAAAAATAGGAAATATTAAATTATAAAAGTGCTAAAATAAAATGTAGGATAGTTTATAATCTTTCAATGGGCAAGAAGCTTTGATATCATCAAGGAAAAAAGGGACAAATTTAACAAAGACAGTCCCATCTTGTTATTGTTTTCCTCCTCTTGCCATTTGAAAAATCATAGAAATACATGATTAGTTGTGAAAGAGTTATATTTGGACAAAGAGCTATGTGCCTAAAGGAGAATATGAGGAGAGAAGATTATTTCTTGTTTTTTGAGTGAACAGAAACAGAACAAACTAGACATCTATGGTGAATTTCCAAAGGAAGGCGATGAAAAAAATGGCACACTTTTAGTAGAATTGTAAGCAGTAATGAAGGAAGGATAGTATTTTCAGAATGATCCAGAAACAAAACACCGAATTCATATTGCCTGAAACCTAGTAGGCACGTGTCATAAATCATGGGCAGTTCATTTCTGCCTTTTAACATCGTTTGCTTTCATTTTGCAAGCTTCCATAAGGTCCATTAGTTAGGGTTATGCAATGGATAGATTCTGGAGTACCGAAATGATTATGTTTGCACTCTCAGTCCCTCAGTCATATCCGACTGTTTGTGACTCCATGCGCTGTAGCCCACCAGGCTCCTCTGTCCCTGGGATTTTCCAGGCAAGAATAAATACCGGCGTGGATTTGCCAGTTCCTTCTCCAGGGGATCTTCCTGACCTAGGGGCTGAGCCCATCTCTTGTGTGTCTCCTGCCTTGGCAGGTGGGTTCTTTACCACTGCGCCACCTGGGAAGCCATTGCAAAAACTAGGTGGGATGCAAAAGAAAGAAAACGCTGCCGTTGTTGCTGTTTTCGCCATGGGCTGGTTTGATTTGCAGTGTGCTTTCTGCAGACACCGTTGTGGTTAAAACTTTAGTTTACGCCTTGTGATAACTCTCTGTACCTTGTTTCTTCTACTCAGAAATTCGAAATTTCTTATTTGGCTCTGAAAGCTTTCATTTCTTTCAAAAACTCGTGAAAATGTAGCCTCATTTAGAAAGTTCACTGACTTGATTTTTGTCTAAAGACAATCCACTATTTATCCCTATTGGAGATACTCAAAAAAGAAGGAAAAAAAAATTCCGCAGGACACAGCAGTAATATAAAGGGAACATTAGAGTTAAGGAATCAGGTTTATCATTCTGCAAGTTACCAAAAAAAACTCTGGACTCAGTTTCCTCATGTTTATCAAATAAAGAGTTAAATTCATTGATTTTTCAGGTCCCTCCATTTTGGAGTCCATTATGCTATAGGTATTAGCACTCTGAAGTTTTAAACAAGAAATTTGAGACCCTAGTTTGAACAATTAAAAAATTTTAAAGGATGGATTTCCCAGGAACTACTTTGAAGTAGTATCATTTATTTTGAGTTAATTTAAAATTTTTCATTACTTGTAATCACTTTGCTACCTATAGAAGCATTATATATATTAATATATTGCTGCTGCTGCTGCTAACTCACTTCAGTCGTGGCCGACTCTGTGTGACCCCATAGACGGCAGCCCACCAGGCTCCCCCATCCCTGGGATTCTCTAGGCAAGAATACTGGAGTGGGTTGCCATTTCCTTCTCCAATGCATGAAAGAGAAAAGTGAAAGTGAAGTCGCTCAGTCTGTCCGACTGTTAGCGACCCCATGGACTGCAGCCCACCAGGCTACTCCGTCCATTGGATTTTCCAGGCAAGAGTACTGGGGTGGGGTGCCATTGCCTTCCCCCAATATATTGCTGGCTAAGGTTAAAATTTATAGCCGATACTTGTTTTCCTGGTTTATTAGCAACTTTTGTGGAATTTGCCATTTCAGCTAAAATTAAAGTGTCCTTTTATAATCTTTTGTTTAACCTATTTTACTGTTAGGTTTAGCTAAAGTGATGTATATGTCTAACATACATTTTTGAAGTTTTTCTGAATTGATTACCAAGATTGATTTCTGATTGGGAAGAACTTAAAGTCACCTACCACAATTTATCATTTGATATGTATTTTCTAACTTTGAAAAGTTAGTGTTTATTAAAAAAAAATTTTTTTTTTTGGTTTTCTTGTTGTAAGCAATTTTTGGAAATGATTCTAAGTGAATCTTTTTGTGTTTTGTATTTTATTAGATTAATGTATAGGTACTTTAAGTTGAACTTGGAAAAGATGAGATTCACTTGAAGGATTCAGTGAATATTATTATGACAGTAATACATTTGTACATAAAATTCAACCTTAAATTTTTATTTTCTGCATGTCTAACGTGGGTAAATGTGTTGATCTTGGTATACTGCATCATTTTAATATACTTTAAAGCAAAACGACAGCATCCTAAAGGTAAAATTTTGCATATTGCTAACAAAACGTGTCCTTTATGTATATTGCTTTCATCATGAACTATTGAACAAGTGGTTTTTAAAGTAACTTTTGTTTTGAATGCAGTATTTTGGTTGTTTTTCTTTTTAGTTGTGAGGAAGCTGTTTCTGTTTCATCTTGGTCATGAATTTAGAGAGTGTGGATTGTATGTTCATCAACTCATTTCCAGGAAGAGATCTGAATATTCAGTTCACAGAAAAGTAAACACATCAGTTTTCTTCATAGCACCCTTGGAAGGGAGGAAGAGTTGATAGTTACTGTTTACTCTGGCTTAGATGCTCCCAAAGAATTGTAGGTACATGAAATAAGAAGTTTCTCTTTCCCCTTACGCCCCCTTTTCATTCTGTCTTAAATACATACTGCTTACATGAAGACAGATGGCAAAGGTGAGGAAGATACCAAATCCATGGTTTGGAAAGCCCAGTGAGAAACAGAGCTGGTAGGGAATTAGGCCCCCAAGCCCTTGCAGACATACGCATGGTCTGCTCTCTCTCCTTGGCTGTGTTTCTCAGGGTGGTCAGAGAACCTTTTGTGTTAGGATAGGCCTGGGACTTGTTAAAATGCAGATTTGTGGGTCTACTAAGGGCTTAAAGAATCAGAATCTTAGGGAGTTGGACCAAGGAATGTGTAACTTTGGTGGGGGGGCACTGCATCGTGATACCTGTGGGATCCTAGTCCCTGACAAGAGACCAAACTCATTAACCCCTTCCCACACCCCCCCTCCCCTTTGGGATTGTGGAGTCTTAACCACTGGGCCTCCGGGGAAGCCTGGGAATGTGTAGTTTTGCTGTCCTTGCCTGACTCAATTATGACTCTGCTGGTGGGAGGTGGGGTTTGTACTTTAAACAAGCTCCCCAGCCCTGCTTACCTCTCTAAAGTTGGAGAGCTGTTGCTGTATTGGAATCAGAACCTGAGAGGTAAGGAAGAAAAAAATTCCATCCTGAAGTTACTGTGTATCTAGGCACTGAAAACCCACTGGTGGGTTTTCAGCTGGTTGTCAGTAGAGTTTATGTTTCATGTTAGTTTTGGAGAAACAAAATTGAAATCTGTCTCATGTGTTCTCTTGTCTGTAATAGCAGTAACCCGAGATAAGGGCTAATAGAAGTATATATAATAGGTTAGAGTGTGTGACTCAAAGGAGAGTGGAGATGGCATATAGAAATTCTGTTCTTATAAATATTGTCTCATTTAACTTTCTGTTAAGGCTTTTGTGCCCATTTTACAGGTGAAGAAATGGGTTTAGAGAGATTGAGGAAACTAATAAGTCACTGGTAACTGCTGGAGGAAAGTTTTGAAGCAGATCTCACTGATGGCAAAATATATGCAGTTTCTACATCCTGTTTTTCTTGTAATGATCAGGAGACTCTTCCCACTAAAAACTTTGTTTTACTTTGGGGCTTTGCTGTTCTGGCTTATTGAAAGTGGAGGAATGAATGATATTCTTGAACCAGTGGGGTCTCTGGGTGTACATGCTGAGGTTCTTGGGACCTCTGATTTCTAGTCTAAAGTGTTAAACTCTTCTGAGATGATATACCCATATGTTGATTCTCTGTCTATCTGTTGTAAACACCAGGAATAGTAGCTCTTTTCTTAAGGTTATAAAGCAGTTGTTTTCAGACCTTGACTTTGTGTCAGGATCACCTGGAGAGTCAGATATTTGGGTTTTGCTGTAAGAGGTTATGACCTAGTAGGTCTGGGATGGGCCTTGGAATCTATATATTTAAAAAGCCTGTGTTTTCAGAATGTTCCCCAAGCAGTGCAGGGATGAAAATCACACATCTATAGGCTGATTTCTGGGCTTCCCTTGTGCTCAGCTGGTAAAGAATCCGCCGGCTGTGCAGGAGACCTGGGTTCGATCCCTGGGTTGGGAAGATCGCCTGGAGAAGGAAAAGGCTACCCCTCCAATATTCTGTCTTGGAGAATTCCATGGACTGTGTAGACCATGAGGTCGCAAAGAGTCGGACACCACTGAGCGACTTTCACTTTCTCATAGGCTGATTTCTCTCAATATTTACAGCAGCAGTTCTCAAGGAGGAGGAGTTTATGTTAGAATCACCTGGAAAATTTTTTTTTCTTGTAAACTTGAGCACTAGGTGTATCAGATATATAGAGGGGTGGAATGAGTAAACAAAGCTCTGATGATGATTTTAGTGCAACCGGTATTTAAGCAATCTCTAGTCATACCTTACTCTTAGCTGGAATGGTTGGTGAGCATGTATATTGATCCAGTGGGTATATTTCCCATATGCTATGGCATACCAGTTACACTTAAGATTGAGAATACTGTCAAAGTATTTCACGTTAAAACTGTACAGCATATAATTGAATATTCTTTTGATTCAGAAGCTTCTTTGGAAGTCTGAAGTACTTCAAGGCCATTGCTAGCACGAATGATCACTGTTGGTGCTCCAGAAGTGCCAGGTTAGGGGCATTTTATTATGTTGGGAAAATTGATATTCAATCCAGAGTGAATTTCATGTCTGAGATTTTCAGAAATGTTATATTTGTTGAAATTGGTGCCAAGGGTAGGCTTCCTAAAAAGAAAGTGGTGAATGAAAGGAGAGAAGTATCCTAATAGGTGTTAAGTAGGTGTCGTTAGAGACAGGAATGAAGGGAGCAGAGAAGAATAACCTAACGTTTGATTTGATGGATTCACAGGCAGGAATGGCTCAAGGAGGGGTCAGGAAGGGGTTGTACAGTCTTTAACTGTGCTATTCCCTGCTGGCAAGATACTAGTACAGGAATCAGCAGGGTCCCCTAAAATCTGCACACACCAAAATAACATCCCTTTGAGCTCCATCTCGAAAGGTGCTGTGGTAGTGGTGCGAAAACCCAAGCTCCTTGTAACTGGGAAGTTCAGGATCAGAAACCCCAAGAGGGCCAGCAGCTGGCAGAGAGGGACACGAGATGTAGGGGCAAGCACAGGGTTCACTGGTTGTGTTCTCTGGGATTCTGGATAAAAATAAGAGAACTCCAAACCTGTCATTTTGCTTGGTTTTAAGGAATGCAGCTTTTGAGCAGTGAACTAAATAGAAGTTATACATAGCCTTGTATGTTCAGGATACTGTCATTTTGCCTCCTGTAAGGTAGTTTTCATGAAAGCTGTCTCTGGAGGAAGAGGTTATGCCTTCCAATAAAGGAGTTATATATTCAAAATTTAAGCAGTCTCTAGTGGCTTTGCTTAAACCTAGTGGGTAATGGCATGTTTTGGAGTTGGAAGAAAAGAAAAGCTACGTTAAGGACTTACTGCTCTAATTTGCAAATTCAAAATGCAGCTGAAGTTAAAAAAGCAACTATAATGTAAATTTGGAAAAATAGAGAATTGGAACATCTTTGTGCCATTTGTGGGTCATATTTGTTATTTCCATTATTTAGTGGGGACCACATAATTTTGAGATAGTTTTCAAGATACACTGGTCTAGGATTAAATACGATGGTATTTGCCAGACGTTTTACAAGATTTTGAGTGGGGCCCTGTAAGGTTGGAATGTGTCATTCTGCCTACTTGGCATTTGCAGTTTACTGTCTCAGTTCGTGGTACAGTCATATCTACCTGTCTCTTATACACATCTCTCTCTGTAATATTGATTCCAAGGTCGCTTATCAAAAACAATTGGTTGACATTACAGGGAGACAGAATTCAACTCAACCAACGTGGAAGAACTTCAAACAACTCTGTGCCTGAACATGGTACACAACATCTTGGAAGGTAATGAATTTCTTGTTGTTAGATATTCAAGTGTTTGATCATTTGTTGGCAATGTTGGGTATTAATGTGGGTTAGGGTACGAGATGACTACTTATGTACCTTCTGATTATGAGAGTCTCTGGTTGTATATGAAAACTGCGAAGAGGTCCAGGAGGGCAAACCACATTGAAGGTGCTGACCCAAGTGCTGGAAAGATGTACTTAGTAAGCTGTGCCCTGCTATGACCCTCATTATCTCCTGGAAGTTTCTGGTCATTCTGATCCCATTTTGAGAAATTCTGCTCTAATATAATCAGCACACAGCAACAGTTTGGTTCTGGTATGTTTTCGCTTTTCATTATCTTTGACTTGCATAGTATTCTATGTCATCATTTCTAAGGGTTTCGCTTAAGCAGCAAGTCCCTTGCTGCTGTTATAATGTTGAAGAAGATTATAATATGTAATATGTGTGTTAGTTGTTCAGTCATGTCCGACTCTTTGCAACCCCATGGACTGTAGCTTACCAGTCCCTCTGTCCATGAGATTCTCTAGGCAAGAATACTGGAGTGGGTAGCCATTTCCTTCTCAAAATATATAAAATATATAATATGGAATAATTTTAAAAACTGTAAATAGTAATGTGTAACCTCATATTATGTAAACTAGGCACAGAATGGATATATTTTTAGAAGTCTACACATGTTTGTGGAGGTCTCTATCATAGCCAGTTTTGACAGCCTAGAGGCTCCATACTATAATAACACCCTTCCAAACAGCCACTTCTTTCTTTCTCCTCTTCCCTCCCACTGCTCCATTTCGGCTGAAAGCTGCTCAGTGGGAGAGCAGTCAGTGCTGTTGGCTGTCAAAGTTTGGCAAACTGTTCATTTCTGCAGCGAGCTCAATAAACTCAAAAACTGAGAACTCTATCCACAGAATTGGACCTATATTTAGTCTTGCCCTTGATCCCTTCCTCTCAGCTTTGAAGAGGCAGGTTAACATCATGATGAAATCACCCAGGTGTGACTTGGAGAAGCCTTAGGAAGGTTTGACAGAGAGGCAGTAAGGAGTATCCTTGAAAAAGAGACGTCCCTGGGCCATCACTTCATTGCTTTGCACAGCAATCACACACGTTTTCTCCAGGTGAAAAACTGGAGAACCTACTTTCTGTGGCTGATCAAATTTTTTTTTTTTTGGAATTTGAATGATCCTCATAAGCTAGGTCTACTCTGTTGAGTATGGATGGACTATAGGTTCTGTGTTAAAATTAGTAGCAAATGAAGACTGTAAACCATCAGGAGGCACTTTCCTGTTGCTTCTTCCAAGGACATGCAAGGCAGTGAGGTGAACCAGAAACAGAATCTATGCTCCATTCTTCTGGATGATTGTTTATTTCTGTAGATCATCTGTGCCTCAGCTTTTGTCATCCTTCCCTGAAACCATTTATTCACTAGCACTTCAACTGTAGCTTCTTATAAGCAACTCTTGCAGAAAAAAATTAGGAAAAGGGAAATGGAAAATAACAGTTTTTTTTTTGTTTTTAAGTATCTGTGCTGCATTTCCAAGATGTCACCTCCTTCTCTTTCATTACTATGGTTACCAGATCTGAGATTTTGGGCAGAAAATTGTCTGTAGGCCCAGAGGGAAGATTTATTGCAGTAAACTCAGAAGACAGAGATTGGGCACACTTTGAAAATAATACCGGAGTCCGTTGATCTAATTTCCACCAATCAAGTTTCTAATTAAGAGAGTGTATGTGAAGGTAGGTAGCATAGGACATGGCATGTAGTGGAGACTCTGTCTTCCTTTTCCTTTTCAAAGATGCCAACGCAATATTTATAAGCAGAGTCAAAGAGGAAAACTTAAGTGGTGATAATAAGATACATTTTCATAGAAAACAGTTTGAAATCCTGAGTAGATGTATCTCTTTCCCCCAGTGTATGCCTCCTTATGACCCAGCTTCCATGCTACAGACACAGGTTACTTCCTGGTGAACCCACAGGGTCTTGGGCACCATAGTCATCAGGTGGGGTGTAGATGGGGGCAGGGAAGTAGGGGGAGGGCTGTCTCTTATACACATCTAGATGTGTATAAGAGACAGATGCAAAGATGGGTACTATAAAGGACAGAAATGGTTTGGACCTAACAGAAGCAGAAGATATTAAGAAGAGGTGGCAAGAATACACAGAAGAATATACAAAAAAGATCTTCATGACCCAGATGGTGTGATCACTCACCTAGAGCCAGACATCCTGGAATGCGATGTCAAGTGGGCCTTAGGAAGCATCACTATGAACAAAGCTAGAGGAGGTGATGGAATTCCAGCTAAGACATTTCAAATCATAAATGATGATGCCATGAAAGTGCTGCACTCAATATGCCAGCAAACTTGGAAAACTCAGCAGTGGCCACAGGACCGGAAAAGGTCAGTTTTCAATCCAATGCCAAAGAAAGGCAATGCCAGTGAATGTTCAAACTACTGCACAGTTGCACTCATCTCACACGCTAGCAAAGTAATGCTCAAAATTCTCCAAGCTAGGCTTCAACAGTAAGTGAACCATGAACTCCCAGATGTTCAAGCTAGATTTAGAAAAGGCAAAGGTCAAATTGCCAACATCCATTGGATCATCAAAAAAGCAAGAGAGTTTCAGAAAAAACATCAATTTCTCCTTTATTGACTATGCCAAAGCCTTTGACTCTGTGGATCACAACAAACTGTGNGTAAGTGAACCATGAACTCCCAGATGTTCAAGCTAGATTTAGAAAAGGCAAAGGTCAAATTGCCAACATCCATTGGATCAGCAAAAAAGCAAGAGAGTTTCAGAGAAAACATCAATTTCTCCTTTATTGACTATGCCAAAGCCTTTGACTCTGTGGATCACAACAAACTGTGGAAAATTATGAAAGAGATGGGAATACCAAAGCACCTGACCTGCCTCCTGAGAAATCTGTATGCAGATCAGGAAGTAACAGAACTGGACATGGAACAACAGACTGATTCAAAATTGGGAAAGGGGTACATCAAGGCTGTATATTATCACCCTGATTATTTAACTTATATGCAGAGTACATCATGAAAAACGCTGGGCTGGATGAAGCACAAGCTGGAATCAAGATTGCTGGGAGAAATATCAATAACCTCAGATATGCAGATGACACCACCCTTATGGCCAAAAGTGAAGAACTAAAGAGCCTCTTGATGAAAGTAAAAGAGGAGAGTAAAAAAGCTGGCTTAAAGCTCAACATTCAGAAACCAAAGATCATGGCATCTGGTCCCATCACTTCATGGGAAATAGATGGGGAAACAGTGGAAACAGTGTCAGACTTTATTTTTTGGGGCTCCAAAATCACTGCAGATGGTGATTGCAGCCATGAAATTAAAAGACGCTTACTCCTTGGGAAGAAAGTTATGACCAACCTAGACAGCATATTAAAAAGCAGAGACATTACTTTGCCAACAAAGGTCTATCTAGTCAAGGCTATGATTTTTCCAGTGGTCATGTATGGATGTGAGAGTTGGACCATGAAGAAAGCTGAATGCTGAAGAATTGATGCTTTTGAACTGTGGTGTTGGAGAAGACTCTTGAGAGTCCCTTGGACTGCAAGGA
>SJYX01011826.1:17583-61204 GCA_006410675.1 Oreotragus oreotragus
GTGAACTCCGGGAGATGGTGATGGATAGGGAGGCCTGGCGTGCTGTGATTCATGGGGTCGCAAAGAGTTGGACACGACTGAACAACTGAACTGAACTGAACTGAACTAGACTGCAAGGAGATCCAACCAGTCTATCCTAAAGGAAATCAACCCTGAATATTCATTGGAAGGACTGATGCTGAAGCTGAAGCTCCAATACCTTTGGCCACCTGATGTAAAGTCGTGACTCACTGGAAAAGACTGATGCTGGGAAAGTTTGAAGGTGAGAGGAGAAGGGGATAACATAGGATGTGATGGTTGGATGGCATCATTGACTCAATGGAAATGAGTTTGAGCAAACTCTGGGTGATAGTGAAGGACAGGGAGACCTGGCGTGCTGCAGTCTATGTAGTCACAAAGAGTCAGACAGGACTGATCGACTGAACTGAACTTCAGCATATTATAACTGTATATTCAGTATATTTTAGCTTAAGTATATTATAATCTTTTTGTATCTTAATGATTAAGGATTTGTTACAAAGGACAGAAAGCTCCTCATGACAACTTAAATGGGGAACTTCTTTAAGAAATTACTATAAAAATATTGTAAAAAATCTGAGGAGTCTATAACACCCTGTCAAGGTAAGAAAACTGGGTTCTAGATCCAGTACTCCTGGTTTCCACCCTTGGCTCTGTTAATAACCATTGTGGGAGCTGGATCAGTTACTCAGATCTCTGTGTGCCTCAGCCTCCTCTGCAATAAAAAGGGGAATAATGGCATCTTCCTTTGAAAGTTTTTGAAAGGATTCGGTGAGCTAATGCACCTTAAAGGCTTGTATCAGTGCTGGTGTATAATATGTGCTCAATAAATGTTAACAAGAAGGATGATATTAATGAAGAAGTCAGCAGGACTACCAAGTCCAGGAACTCTAGTGACCATGTCAGGAAGTGAGATTTAGTCACATTCTCTCAGGGCAATCATTCTCCCACATTTCTGCTTTTCTTCTTTCAGCTTCCTTTACTTATGCATATTTCAACTGAGCCACCCCAACTTCAACTCTACAGGAACCTTTTCAGTGCAAGTCTTTACTATAATTAGACCACTCAAAATCTTGAAAGAGGAACTGTTTTGATATCCCAGTTGATGGACTGTTGTCCTTGAATCATTGGATAGGAAAAGGGGTAAGAGATACAGACAGGACAGACTGAGTGCAGGATAGGGGGCAAGGGAACCTTTTCAGGATGCTAAGTGATCCTGAAAGCACACCATATGAGGAACCATAGCGGGAACAAGAGAGGCTGGCCTTGAAAACAAATGAGCCTGGCTTGTATAACAGGTGTTTGCAGAAATGGGAAGACTCTCTGTAATATTGATTCCAAGGTCGCTTATCAAAAACAATTGGTTGACATTACAGGGAGACAGAATTCAACTCAACCAACGTGGAAGAACTTCAAACAACTCTGTGCCTGAACATGGTACACAACATCTTGGAAGGTAATGAATTTCTTGTTGTTAGATATTCAAGTGTTTGATCATTTGTTGGCAATGTTGGGTATTAATGTGGGTTAGGGTACGAGATGACTACTTATGTACCTTCTGATTATGAGAGTCTCTGGTTGTATATGAAAACTGCGAAGAGGTCCAGGAGGGCAAACCACATTGAAGGTGCTGACCCAAGTGCTGCAAAGATGTACTTAGTAAGCTGTGCCCTGCTATGACCCTCATTATCTCCTGGAAGTTTCTGGTCATTCTGATCCCATTTTGAGAAATTCTGCTCTAATATAATCAGCACACAGCAACAGTTTGGTTCTGGTATGTTTTCGCTTTTCATTATCTTTGACTTGCATAGTATTCTGTGTCATCATTTCTAAGGGTTTCGCTTAAGCAGCAAGTCCCTTGCTGCTGTTATAATGTTGAAGAAGATTATAATATGTAATATGTGTGTTAGTTGTTCAGTCATGTCCGACTCTTTGCAACCCCATGGACTGTAGCTTACCAGTCCCTCTGTCCATGAGATTCTCTAGGCAAGAATACTGGAGTGGGTAGCCATTTCCTTCTCAAAATATATAAAATATATAATATGGAATAATTTTAAAAACTGTAAATAGTAATGTGTAACCTCATATTATGTAAACTAGGCACAGAATGGATATATTTTTAGAAGTCTACACATGTTTGTGGAGGTCTCTATCATAGCCAGTTTTGACAGCCTAGAGGCTCCATACTATAATAACACCCTTCCAAACAGCCACTTCTTTCTTTCTCCTCTTCCCTCCCACTGCTCCATTTCGGCTGAAAGCTGCTCAGTGGGAGAGCAGTCAGTGCTGTTGGCTGTCAAAGTTTGGCAAACTGTTCATTTCTGCAGCGAGCTCAATAAACTCAAAAACTGAGAACTCTATCCACAGAATTGGACCTATATTTAGTCTTGCCCTTGATCCCTTCCTCTCAGCTTTGAAGAGGCAGGTTAACATCATGATGAAATCACCCAGGTGTGACTTGGAGAAGCCTTAGGAAGGTTTGACAGAGAGGCAGTAGGGAGTATCCTTGAAAAAGAGACGTCCCTGGGCCATCACTTCATTGCTTTGCACAGCAAACACACACGTTTTCTCCAGGTGAAAAACTGGAGAACCTACTTTCTGTGGCTGATCAAATTTTTTTTTTTTTGGAATTTGAATGATCCTCATAAGCTAGGTCTACTCTGTTGAGTATGGATGGACTATAGGTTCTGTGTTAAAATTAGTAGCAAATGAAGACTGTAAACCATCAGGAGGCACTTTCCTGTTGCTTCTTCCAAGGACATGCAAGGCAGTGAGGTGAACCAGAAACAGAATCTATGCTCCATTCTTCTGGATGATTGTTTATTTCTGTAGATCATCTGTGCCTCAGCTTTTGTCATCCTTCCCTGAAACCATTTATTCACTAGCACTTCAACTGTAGCTTCTTATAAGCAACTCTTGCAGAAAAAAATTAGGAAAAGGGAAATGGAAAATAACAGTTTTTTTTTTTTTTTAAGTATCTGTGCTGCATTTCCAAGATGTCACCTCCTTCTCTTTCATTACTATGGTTACCAGATCTGAGATTTCGGGCAGAAAATTGTCTGTAGGCCCAGAGGGAAGATTTATTGCAGTAAACTCAGAAGACAGAGATTGGGCACACTTTGAAAATAATACCGGAGTCCGTTGATCTAATTTCCACCAATCAAGTTTCTAATTAAGAGAGTGTATGTGAAGGTAGGTAGCATAGGACATGGCATGTAGTGGAGACTCTGTCTTCCTTTTCCTTTTCAAAGATGCCAACGCAATATTTATAAGCAGAGTCAAAGAGGAAAACTTAAGTGGTGATAATAAGATACATTTTCATAGAAAACAGTTTGAAATTCTGAGTAGATGTATCTCTTTCCCCCAGTGTATGCCTCCTTATGACCCAGCTTCCATGCTACAGACACAGGTTACTTCCTGGTGAACCCACAGGGTCTTGGGCACCATAGTCATCAGGTGGGGTGTAGATGGGGGCTGGTAAGTAGGGCAAGGGGCTCAGTGCTTTGTGGCGAGGCATAATAGTGAGTGCAAGGTAAACCATCCGTCCCTGTCGTCATGGCAACTAAATAAGGACCCTGTGCTACCGGAACTTGTGACTGAGTCTTAAGGGTATTTGAGAAGGTTTAATCCACAAAAGCTTAGATGAACTTGTTTACCTAACCTGCTGTACCCTGAAGTCACTTCTTTGCTGTGACCCAAGATAGAGCACATATTTTTCCATTACCAGCCAGGACATCCTAAACAGGACACACATCCTAAACACATTAATATATCTAACAGAAAAAAAAAAGGTTTGCAAAGTGATATTTAATTTTCCAAAACAGGATGCACTCTAATTTTTATTTTGTAAAGAAGCTGGTGGTAAGCCACTGAACTAATTTGATGACCCACAAGTCACTCACAGCCCACAATTTGAAAAGTAGTATGTTTAATGGCCTTGGTTGGTTTATTTGCTATCATTCATTTATCACATCTTTACTGAGTATCTGCCGTATGATAGGCATGTACTATGATAGGTACATGCTTGTCATAGGAAAATTTAAAAGAGAGGCTTTCAGATCCACAGAAGAGTCCTGACCAAGAGTCATATGTTCTGTTTAAACACATAGCTGCTGTCATCTGTCATGCTTGAAAGGTGCTGAGGTTTCACAGGGAGACTGGGAGACAGTCTGCTGTGATCAGGCATGGTGGTAGGCCCTGACACTTCCTGCTGAGCCCTAGACTCTACCTATAGACAGCTTTTGTTTGATTTTTCCAACGAGGTAGCAGTAAATGCTTCCAAGTTTTCAAGAACTTCTCAGAGGAAGCAACTTTTTGTTACAAGAAATAAGATCCAGTGATGAAAGTTTCTGAATTCACTTTTCTGGTTATCCATGAACTGATAGTTTCCCTCCAGGATAAACATCCAGATCCTGTTGGCACAGATTGCCAGGCCCTTTATAATCAGACCCTAACAGACTGTTTGAGTTTCATTTTCCATTGTTTCTCATGACATACCCTTGGCTTTAAAAACTCTCTGTTCCCTCAATAACCCAGACTTCTCTTCCTCTCTGGGCCTTCTCATGTCCTCTTCTCTTTCACTTGTCTGCCTGCTGAATGACAACTCAATCTTCCATCCTTAGCTCGAGAATGATAGCTCTCTCCCAGAGGCACTTCCTCCTGCCACCTCTAGCAGTAGCCACACCTTTTCCCTATTCTCTCCTAAATGCTTTCCTTTTTTAGGTTGGAGTTGAATAATATAGTTGTGAGCCACTTATGCACTGAACAGTAGGCAGTGAAATTAATCAAAATAATATGCAGGGTTGTTTTCAAGAGTCAGAGGAGCATGTGGAGATACTTTTACATCAAGAACTCAATTATACTATTCCAGGTAACTGTCTATTTCTTTCCCGATAGATTTTTGTGTGGGGCTAGAAGTCAAATGCCAGTGGGCTGGATTCTTGTGAAGACATAATTTTGGATCTTTAAAATGCCCTGCATAAGAAATACATGACTTCTAATGACTTATTGCTGACTGGTTTCCCACCTTCAGGCCACTGAGCAAGAAGCCCTGAGTTGAAACCAGCAATTCATTCAACATTTCTCAAGAACCTAGTATGTAGTAGACAATGTGACAGGCTCTTTAGATTGAAAGATGAATGATAGCCTCAGCTGTTTAGAAGATTGCTGATGACCTTTTCTTGTGGGCTTAAAACAAAACAAAACAGAAAAAGGAAGAGAAAGGAAATATTTGATGAGTGTTGGCTGTGTGTAAGGCACTGTGGTTTGCATGTGAAAAGTGAAAGTCTCAGTCGTGTCCGACTCTTTTCTCTTTAGATTGAAAGATGAATGATAGCCTCAGCTGTTTAGAAGATTGCTGATGACCTTTTCTTGTGGGCTTAAAACAAAACAAAACAGAAAAAGGAAGAGAAAGGAAATATTTGATGAGTGTTGGCTGTGTGTAAGGCACTGTGGTTTGCATGTGAAAAGTGAAAGTCTCAGTCGTGTCCGACTCTTTGACTATACAGTCCATGGAATTCTCCAGGCCAGAATACTGGAGTGGGTAGCCTTTCCTTTCTCCAGGGGATCCTCCCAGCCCAGGGATTGAACCCAGGCCTCCTGCATTGCAGGCGGATTCTTTACCAGCTGAGCCACAAGGGAAGCCCAGAATACTGGAGAAGGTAGCCTATCCCTTCTCCAGCAGATCTTCCCAACCCAGGAATCAAACTGGGGTTTCCTGTATTGCAGGCAGATTCTTTACCAAGTGAGCTATCAGGGAAGCCCCGAGCATAATCTTTATTGTTGCCAAGTCCTAAAGTCATGTCTGACTCTTTGCAATCCCATGGACTGCAGCACACCAGGCTCCCCAGTCCTCCACTATCTCCTGGAATTTGCTCAGATTCACGTCCATTGAGTCAGTGATGCTATCTAACCATCTCATCCTCTGCTGCCCTCTTCTCCTTTTGCCTTTGATCTTTCCCAGCATCAAAGTCTTTTCCAATGAGTCAGCCCTTTGCATTAGTTGGCCAAAGTATTGGAGCTTCAGCTTCAGCATCAGTCCTTCCAATGAATATTCAGGGTTGATTTCCTTTAGGATTGACTGGGTTGATCTCCTTGCTGTCCAAGGGACTTTCAAGAGTCTTCTCCAACTCCACAATTCAAAAGCATCATGTCTTCAGTGCCCAGCCTTCTTTATGGTCCAACTCTCACATCTGTACATGACTACTGGGAAAAAATGTGGCTTTGACTATACAGACCTTTTTCGGTAAAATGATGTCTTTGCTTTTTAATACACTATCTAGGTTTGTCATAGCTTTCCTTCCAAGGAGCAAGCATCTTTTAATTCCATGGAGTACATCACTTCAAAAAGGTGTTTCTACCCTGGGCTTGTTACTCAAACTGGGAGAATACATAGGAATCCTCACTCCTTATACTAGCACAGGAATTGAGAATAACCAATAACAAATGCACTTTTCCAGTTGCAGACTGTAATTAACAACTCACCGGAGTTGCTGGTATATGGACTCCATCTTGACTATTCTGCTCTACATCAACACTTCTCCAACTTTGATGCACACGAGCATCATTTGAGACCTAGATAACATACCAATTCCCGGGCCCCAGCCCAAGAGATTATGACTTAGTAGGTCAGAGCCTGAGACTTTTCCAATAATTGCATGCAAGGTAATGCTGATGCTGCTAGTCCAGAGACCCATACATTGGGTAATGAGGTTCCAGAGAACTTCTAAAATGCCTTTCAGTAATAAAATACCATGTTTGCCTCACACCTTTGCTATAAAAGTGTGCATTAGTCATGTCAAGGACATTAACCCCACAGATTCCATGTTGGGAAACTAGCCATTGAAAGATTAACAAACAGAAAATACTTTATAAAGCTATTTTTAGATTGAAAATGCAAGCTTCCTTTTTTTGGTCCTTGGATGGAAATTTTCTTCTTTCAAGACGAAGACAGTAAAACAGTGCATGTTCTCTTCAGTCATTTAGCATTTTTTCCATATTCTGCCACAGGTTTGCACAAAGTGTTTAAAGAGGATTTCATAGATCATTAATTAAGGTAACAACTGCTTCCTTAGCAAGCAGGATTTTGAAGAGGTTGTAAATGCTTCACCTGGGAGGTAGGCAGCATGTTTATTTTTTGTCTTAAAGGTTGAGGGGTTTAGATGCAGCTTTAACAGAACCTGAGTGAATTAGGAGTTTGAACTTAATTGTGAAAGCCAGCAAGAAAAAAACAAATGTCATGGTACTTTGTAATTTCCCTGTATGATCAAGGTAAAGAGCTGGTGCTTGTCAGGGGTATATAGTCCTAAAATATTTTTCAGATGTTCCTTCTTCCAAGTTATTATGATTGACTGTTCTTTTAGGGCATGCAATATGGAATTTCCTTTTGCGAAAAGAAAAGTGACTTGCAGAAGCAGCCTTGCAAATTAAATCCCTGTCTTTTTACTGATTTCCTCTAATTCTTTTATCTGAGGCTATTTCCTATTATCTATATTTTCTTTACTTTGTTCCTTCCTACTGGGTCATATCTGACTCTGATTTTCTTCTCTTCAAAATTATTGTTTTCCTTTGCTTTGAGACTATTTTATTGATTCAATCATTCATAGACCCAGTTTAGATGTATTGCATACCTTCTATAAGCCATCCTCAAAGTTCGCCCTTGAGATGCTTACAGTCCAGGGAGAGACAGAAAATGTGTCTGCTCATTAGTCTATGTCCATATGATAGAGGCTGTCATGATACCATGATAGAGGCTGTATGTAAACACTGTGGATGCCTCACCATATCCCTACAGCACTCACTGTACAATCATGGTTTTCTGCTACAAGCTCTGCCTACCTTGTTGTGAGAAAAAGGGGAGTGTCTTAGGCCCCAAAAGCATGCTCAAGTTTTGCAGGGCAAGATGGCAATACTGCTTACTGCAGAAACAGCCCTCCATTAATAACAGTTGAGGGCAGGGGGTAAATATCCCAACTTCTTCTTCCCTCTGAGGCTTGTTCTACACTGGTTCTCAGGGATTCCAAGAGTGGGAGTTTGAGATTAGAAGATGCAAACTATTATATATATCGGATGGATAGACAACAAAGTCCTACTGTACAGTCTCTTGATGAAGGTGAAAGAGGAGAGTAAAAAAGCTGGCTTAAAACTCAGCATTCAAAAAACGAAGATCATGGCATCCAGTCCCATCACTTCATGGCAAATAGATGGGGAAACCATAGAAACAGTGACAGACTTTATTTTCTTGGGATCCAAAATCACTGCAGACAGTGATTGCAGCCATGAAATTAAAAGACGCTTGCTCCTTGGAAAAAAAGCTATGACAAACCTAAACAGCATATTTGCAGACAAAGGTCTTTATAGTCAAAGCTGTGGTTTTCTAGTAGTCATGTATGAATGTGAGAGTTGGACCACAAAGAAGGCTTGAGTGCCGAAAAATGATGCTTTCCAACTGTGGTGCTGGAGAAGATTCTTGAGAGTCCCTTGGACAGCAAGAAGATCCATCCAGTCCATCCTAAAGGAAATCAACCCTGAATGTTCATTGGAAGGACTGATGCTGAAGCTGAAGCTCCAATATTTTGGCCACCTTCTGTGAAGAGCTGACTGATTTGAAAAGACCCTGATGCTGGGAAAGATTGAGGGCAGGAGGAGAAGAGGGCGACAGAGGATGAGATGGTTGGATAGCATCACCGACTCAATGAACATGAATTTGAGCAAACTCCAGGAGATAGGGAAAGATGGTGAAGACTGGCGTGCTGCAGTCAATGGGGTCGCAAAGAGATGGTCATGACTGAGTGACTGAACAACAACAAGCTTTTGGAGAGGCAGAGAAAGGTGTTCAATTCAGTTTAGTTTCATAGTTGTCCGACTAAGAGAAAGGTGAAGTGAAGTAGCTCAGTCGTGTCCGACTCTTTGGACCCCGTGGACTGTAGCCTACCAGGCTCTTCCCTCCATGGGATTATCCAGGCAAGAATACTGGAGTGGGTTGCCATTTAAGATTCTCAAAGGATGACCCTACTGTAATTATAGTTCAATGGATTCCCCATTTGCTTAGATTTGTTTGGCAGTTAGGCTTAGTGGTAGTGACGTCTGCATTTCAGCAGCCTTCTTTTAAAGTCCGTTTACATTCTAATTGAATTGGCAGGGTCTTTTTTTTTTTTTTTTTTGGTAGAAAAGTGATTTATTAGAATAGGATGCTTAGGAGGCTTACAAGCAAGCAGACTTGAAGATGGAGTTGGCAGTGTCTTAATGGGCTCTCTGACTTTGAGAAAAGTGGTCTTGTGCTGACTGACTGTGGCTAAACTACATCTTAGCAGTGGGAGGTAAAATGGAAGAATTCAGGTTGCACTTAATCTTTCTGCTTCTCTTGTGTAGACACTGTAGAGTAAAAGCACAAATTCATTATTTCAACTCTATGATTATAAAAATAGTTGTACATGGGTGACATCTTGCTGTGCGATCTAATTTCCCTTTGTGAAAGAAAGATAAAGTGAAAGTGAAGTCGCTCAGTCATGTCTGACTCTTTGCGACCCCATGGACTGTAGCCTGCCAGACTCCTCCCTCCATGGTATTCTCCAGGCAGGAGTACTGGAGTGGATTGCCATTTCCTTCTCCAGGGGATCTTCCCGACCCAGGGATCGAACCTAGGTCTCCTGCATTCCAGGCTGACGCTTTAACCTCTGAGCCACCAGGGAAGCCCGAAAGAAAGATAAGAGGAATAAAAATAGGGGAGGGGTACTCCTCCCTCCATGGTATTCTCCAGGCAGGAGTACTGGAGTGGATTGCCATTTCCTTCTCCAGGGGATCTTCCCGACCCAGGGATCGAACCTAGGTCTCCTGCATTCCAGGCTGACGCTTTAACCTCTGAGCCACCAGGGAAGCCCGAAAGAAAGATAAGAGGAATAAAAATAGGGGAGGGGACATGTTGGCAGCCTATCGCTGTATTCTAAGATAGTTGATTTTAATCTGTAGAATGTGTGTGTGTATGCGCGTGCTCAGTAGCTCAGTTGTGTCTGACTCTTTGTAACTCCATGGACTGTAGCCTGTCAGGCTCCTTTGTCCATGGAATTTTCCAGGCAACAATACTGGATTGCATTGCCGTTTCCTACTCCAGTGTATCTTCCTGACTCAGGGATCGAACCCATGCCTCCTGCATTAGCAGGCAGATTCTTTACCACTGTATCACATGGGAAGCCCAATGTATAGAATATGTTCTCTCATAAATTGAGCAAAACCTTTATGATCCTGTTCATAAAGGATACACATACCTTAGAGGTGAAGAAAGTGGATACTCAAATAAGCACTCACTATACATAGAACTTAGCATATGCCAGGGCCTGTTGTAGGAGCTTTACCCATGAAAACTCATTTTCACCACAGTCCTATAAGATAAATACATTTTAACTCTATTTATAGATGAGAAGACAGAGGCACAGAGACTCTTTTTTAAAGTAACCTGCCAAAGTCACATAACTGGTAAATTACAGAGCTTCTGTTTGTATGTTGATGGTTCAAATCATCTTGCAGGATACCATCCTCAAGGTTACTCTGAGAATATGATCAGAGTAGTGAAACAAAATAAGATCACTTCGTAATGTTAGCTAAGCACAGATAAGAACAAGGTCACTCTGGCACTCAGAAAATACTCAACATCTTTCAGTTAAAATGAGTGATTCCTTCTTCTTTACCAAATAAAATTTTATTCTAACTCTAGTCTGCCTTCCTATAAATAAGATTTATTGAGATACCTAATCCTAGAATTTCCCCTGCTTTCTGACAGCATCCAGTCTAGAGCAGACCTCTGTTTCCTTAGACTTTCTTCCTCAATCGCCCAGTTTAGAGTCCTCTCTATAGTACACGTTCTTCCTTGCTGCAAAGAACAGTAAGCCTAACTTAACTACTGGCTTGTTCTGGTGGCCTTTGCTTGAAGGGCATTGGCACCTATTTGTCAGTGTTAAAGAGCTAGATGTGGTAGCTAATTTTCCAGATGACTAAATCACTATGAAGAAGATTAATGCCATCTAAAAAATGGGCCAAATTCAATGACGTAAAAATTTGTAACAATAAATATAAAGTCCTTTGTTTAGGTTTGGAAAAAATCAAGCACATAATTAAGAACAGATAACTTGACAGCTATTTGTATTAATAGGAGAAAAGACTTGGGAAATGAACAAGCATTAACAACATCAAAAGGAGTCAAATGTGGAATATGACTACTGAAAAGCACTACTGTAATTTAATGTTCTATGAAAAGTGCCGATAAACAGAGGGGATATTACTGGTTTTCTGTGTTACATCCTGATCATGCCTGGACTGTCACATTCTGTGATTCATACTTCAAGATGTCACTAGCAAACTACAGAAAGGGTGGCCAGTATGCTGAGGAGCTATAAGCCGTATCATAGGAAGGACTTGGTCAGTTTAACCCAGAAACTTTGAAAAAGCCTTCCAGTTCACCATGTTTAAGTGTTTAAAGGGATGTCCCCAGGAAGAGAGGAAGTAGACTTTGGTCTTTAAGGAGGAGTATTGGTCTGACTGGGGACATTCCAGGACCCCATGGGTGTGAAAAAGCCACTCCTGGATGAACATCTGATCTGGGTCCTTGTCTTATGGCCTTCAGCAGTGGGTGGGAGATCTAAGGGCTCTGAAACATTGGGGCGCAAATAGCACAGAGCTTCTGGACCTACTGAGTGGAGGGACAGGGCTTCTTCTAAGATGTTCTTCTCCTGAGGCATAGCACTGGGATTTGAGGCTAAAGCCTGGATAATAGTAAAATAGTTACTGTGCTTGTAGGTTTATTCTCCTCTAATAGGTCAATGGGAAGATGATTGGTTGAGAGCAAGACTCAGATATTTCTAGGTACAGTGTCCTAAATAATACCCACAATACATGTCAATTTTATATTCTTCTGTAAAACATGCAACAAATGGGTAGAAACTGACTGTAAAAGGAACAAATTAGGTAATATGGATGCTTAAAAGAATGGCATCCTTTTAGCCCTATAGGATCAGGAAATTATTTTTTTAATTGAAGCATAATTGACTTAAAAGATTGTATTAGTTTCAGATGTCCAGCAAAGTGACTCAGTTATATGTATACATATTTAAAATTAATAAGAAGTTATCTTTTGAGAAATTAGCAATTTAGCTAAGAATTGAAGGACTGATAAATAAAGGGAGGGAAAGAGAAAACTGCAAAAAATGACTACTTTCCCAAGTTACTTTCATGTGAGACATTTTGGTCAGGGCCTCACATTCTCACCCTGTTGTCCAATTAGGTTGCTGCTGCTGCTGCTAAGTCGCTTCAGTCATGTCCAATTCTGTGCGACCCCATAGACGGCAGCCCGCCAGGCTCCCACATCTCTGGGATTCTCCAGGCAAGAATACTGGAGTGGGTTGCCATTTCAGTCTCCAATGCGTGAAAGTGAAAAGTGAAAGTGAAGTCGCTCAGTCGTGTCCGACTCTTAGCGACCCCATGGACTGCAGCCCACCAGGCTCCTCTGTCCATGGGGTTTTCCAGGCAAGAGTACTGGAGTGGGGTGCCATTGCCTTCTCTGCCAATTAGGTTAAGACCTCTTATTTTCTTCTGGGGAGACTGAAGTCTAAACAGTGTGTTTACAACATTCCCTTTAAAAGGAAGCTCAGCCTTAAGTGGCTTGGAAGTCATAACCGTGTTCTCAAACAGCTTCAATTTCTGTTTAGTTACTGAAAATAAAGAAGCCAGGGCTCTATGGGTAACTGGAAACCTCTGAAATCAGGCACAATGCCAAAGTCAGGAGTGGTGTGGCCAAATAGAAAAAGACAGGGTGAGTGAGGTGCAAGTGAGGCTTTAAAGTTCTTGTGGGACAGTTGTTAAACTATCACGTGGTGTGAAGACTTACTGGAGCTGAGGCTATAAAATAAAAATAGGATTTTACTACATAGACCCTGGGCGTCGACTTCTAATAGACCAAGGTTGGCCCAATCAAAGGGATTTGCAGTATCTGTCAGTGAAGATCTTGGCTTGATTGTTACTGAGAAACTCAGCTTTAATAAAACTGGCTGCTTTTTGAGATGTAGAAAAGGAAAAGTGAATGCACCTAGTTGCCAATTGCCTGGCCCCTCCTTGAAAGTGACCCCATTTCATAACTTGTTAAGTAAGCACCACTCTTCCCACATAAGTAATTGTAGTCTCAGGGGCTCCCTCCATAAACACCTTCCTTGAATAAATCATCATGCCAGTGTCACTTTGGGAAGTAATCTGTTCTCGGATATTCTTACAGTGTCTAAAGAATCTACTGTATTGTGCCAGGGAGGTCAGTTTCCTAGTGGGAAACTAAAGAGATACCCTTTTTTGTTGGAAACATTGAACATTTAAAAACGGTGGCTTGTTTTTGTTTTATATTCAGGCTACAACCTAGTAGGGTCTATGAAAATTTAATAGTTCATCACCAGCTGGGCTGAAACTAGGGCAAGGTGAGTAAGGTCTCAGGTGCAAAATGTAAGGGCTGCCAAAACCCCAGTACTTCAGGTCATTATTTTAATGCAATATTTGAAAAATTCCTCATTAATGCCAAATCCGTGGTGAAAAAAAAAACCAGATTTAAATAAAAACAAGATCTGACCCTGTACTCATGTGACTAATTGCACTTGCCTCACTCCAACCTCATCCCTGATGGACCAGCCTTAAAAAAAAAAACATAGTAGAAAATATTAGGGTACATTAGAGATGTTAAGTGTGTGAGTGAGTGAGGGATACTGGATCAGAATGTATGATGTAAAACCTGAACTGTGCACAGCAGTAACTGAGGTCAGGGACACTGGAGGCAAGTTGCCTGCATGTGTGGTTTTGGTTGTTTTACTTAACCTCTCAGTGCTTTCCGCTTGTCATCTGTAGGATGGAGATAAGAATACTGCCTTCATTATTGACAGGATGACCACATTTTATCCCAACAAGGATAGTTTTGATAGTGGAAAGTGGCATGGACTGTTCAGCTCTATAATGATGATCTTTTTTTTTAAATTTTGCCGTAATTATCAAATAATAAAGCAATTACAGATTTAAATGATCAAAAAAATCACAAAGCCATTCAATCATGAGCATTCAGATGCACACAGCAAGACTGCTCAGCCTCTATGGTGATGGTCTCATGTTCACCAAACCTATGATTTTCCCGTGTTTACCACTGACCCCACCAAGTAGTTGCCTAGGGGCTTAATGGGTTTTGCATGCCATGTCATGGGCCAAGGCTGGTGCCCAAATGCTTGTTAGCAGGACAGCAGTATCTCACCACTGACAGACTGAATGAAAGATTTGTTTATCCCCAGCCTCTTTTGTCTGAGTGCACTTCATTTTATCAGCAACTTCTGTTCCATTTATCCTGGAAAGAGTGTTAGCTCTGACATTGCTTTTGGAAAGGTTCAAGAGCAGGGGCCACAGGTGGTGATTATTTTTCAGATTTCAGCACATGTTGAAGTGAGAACTTGTGTACTGCACCTGTAGGCCCCCACCCCAGAAGATCACATCATAACAGAAAGCAGATGTGTACAGAGTAAAGGTCTATCAAACCCATCTCAGTTTATTTTAATGCAACTATTAATAGGTGTTTTATTTTAGAACTAATAATTCAGGACAAATGCCACATTATACAGGGCATCAGAAAAATAGGCAGAACTAGGACTTTCTGTAGTAAGCTGGCTGTATGATCACGGCACTCAACAGTTGTGGGGATTAAATCAATTCCTGTATGGAAAGTACCTAGATTAGTGCCTGGTTTATAGTAAGCCCTCAATCACTGCGAGTTCTTGTTACCATTTTTTGTTAACATAGTTTAGACTCAAAAAATGTGAAAAGCACTGGCTTGGAAAGATGTCATTTCCTAAGGGATAAATAATTGGAAATGCCTCCTCTTTTTTTTTTTTTTCCAAATTTAATTGTCAGTGGTAGAAAGAGCCTTGACTACAAAGGGACACACACCTGCTTGTTGTTTTAATTAAAGTTTTAAATTTCACTTAAACTTTAAATTCGTAACCATAGACCTCAGATGCAGTCTCCCACTACATTTGCCTGAGCATCCTGACCCCATCTCTCTCTTGAGAGCATTGGTTTTTCACTCTCCCAAACTACTATTTAATATCATATCTCTTTCCTCCTTAAACTCTCTATATTCCTTCTTTCCATCCCATTTTCAGCTTATAACTTCCCTGATAATCCTTGGAAATGATAGGAGCAATTAGGAGTTCCTACATTATACTGTCATCAAACTACCAGTGGATCAGCACCCACTGTTACTTTTCCCTTTTGTCTGTATAGTGGTAAAGCACATGGTCTCTGGAGACAGTATCACACTTCAGATCTTGCTGTGCTACTTCGTGGCTCATGAGCATGGGCAAATTATTTAACTGTTTTGGTATCCTCATAAATGAACTGACCCTAATTTAAGTCATTATTAAAATGGCTGAAATATCTGTCCCTATGTAAGGCTATCCCTGGCCCTTGGCTCTGAATTGTCATCCTTTCTTCTCAAGGTGTTTTTTTTTTTCCCCTTGAAATTATGGTGTTCTTTCACTGCAGTCTTGATTTTTCCCTTTTCGCTACAGTATTCCTATTGTTAAACATGTTCTTTTATCTTCCATTTTGAAAAAAGGTTCCTCCCATTATCCTACATTATCTTCCATGCTATCTTTTAGGCTCTCCTGCACGGCAAAGGCAAATGGAAGTGATGTCTAGACTCTGCCATCATTTCCTTTGTTCTAGACAGGCTTTTTAAATGGTGGAGTGTTCCATTCTCAGAGCTTTTTTTTTTTTTTTTTCTTTTCTTTGAGGAATGATTTCATTACTCAATGTTGTAGTTAAGTTATGCCCCCCCCCCACTTTATAATTGACAAATAACAGTTGAGTGTATTTAAGATGTACAGTGTGAGGTTTTGCTATAAGTGTACACTGTGAAATGATTATTACCATCAAACTAATTAACATACCCATCACCTCACATGGTTACCTTTTTTGTGAATTTACACTTAGGTGATCTTACCCAGTTTTGTGGATTTAAAACATTGTTTGCTGGTTACTCTCGAAGATCCTTTTTCAGATTTCTTCTCTCCCTTAGGTGTGTTTATCTATATAGTTACTTGCTAACCCTACTGGCATGTCTTACAGGCATCTAAATTTAATAGCATCAAAATGACCTGAGTTCCACCCCAAGTCTGCAGTAGTCCCCATCTTAAACACTACCTAACAAGTTGTTGAAGCCAAGAATCTGAGACATATTCCTCTCTTTTCCTCACCTCCCCACATCAAATGCATCAGCATGACCTGTTGGTTTTACCCCAAAAGAATAATCACTAGAATCTAAGTTTCACCATGGAATTGCATTTTGTCTATGCCATTCAATTATGTATTCTAATGATGTATGTAGCTCCTGGCATACAATATGAATCAAATATTTTTGGAATGAATGAATCTTGACTCTGACCACTTCGATGACCAGTACCACAGTCTATGCCAGCAACATGTCCCCATATTTCTGTGATAGCCTCCTGACTAATCTGCTGCTGCTTCTCATGAACTACCCACTCAACATCCTGATATTTGCTATGTTGAATCTAGCCAGTGATTCTAATCCAATCAGAATAAAATCTATTCTTTCATACTGGTCTACAAAGTCTTATATGAACTTGAAATTACCATTCCTCCAACCTCATTTCCTACTCTTTTATCTTTCTCATTCTCTACCACCAGCTTTAATACTGCCCACGTTTCCCCCAAACAACCTTATTGTAGGACTCACTGGGACACTTATGAAAAGCAGTAATTCTCAGTGATCTCCCTGCAGACTCTGTTTCACAAGATTTGAGGTGTGACACTCTCTCTATTCTTAACAAGCATTCCGGGTGTCTTATGATAAGATACAGATACAACCTAAGAATCCTCCACATAACATTCTATGAAAGTATTCCCAGTTATTCAGAATCAGGGAGCAAAATGAAACTCCTTTTCTATTTCTGGTCTGGGAGAGCATACAGTCAGTGGGTAATTACTAAGCTAAACCAGGGAATTCTGAGAATACAATTTATGTAAGTGTAATACCTTTACATTCTAGTAATATTTCCTGAGTGGCACATATGACCTCAAACTTCTGCCACATTGTGCTAGACATCTATGGAAGAGGTTCAAGAAATGGTTAGCACCATCAGGGAGGTAAAAATTGAGAGAGGCTTGATATTGAGCGATGTGCAGCAAAGGTCATGCACCTGTGTGTATTGTTTCCTGGGATGAGGGAAAGAGAGAAAGAGGGCAGCACACAGGCTACCAGCCCAGAGTATGCGAAGGAAGCATTTTGGCACATGCTGTAATAACTCAGTTTTTATACATATAAGCTCGTCAATGTAAGCAACATCTAAATTGCAATGTTCAGACTTCCTTGGTGGTCCAGTGGTTAAGAATATGCCTGCCAATGCAGGGGACATGGGTTTGATCCCTGGTCCAGGAAGAGTCCACATGCCACAGGGCAACTAAGCCCATGCTCTGCCAGTAGAGAAGCTACTGCAGTGAAAAGCCCGTGTACCACAACTAGAGATTAACCCCTACTCTGCATCTAGAGAAAGCCCTTCAGCAGCAAGGAAGACCTAGCACAACCAAAAATTAATGAATAAAAATTTAAAAAATAGCATACCTTACAATGTTCACCTTTACATCTAGGTATTTGAAAGCATTAAAATTGACAATGAAACATT
Organism: Oreotragus oreotragus; assembly: GCA_006410675.1. Taxonomy (NCBI): domain Eukaryota; kingdom Metazoa; phylum Chordata; class Mammalia; order Artiodactyla; family Bovidae; genus Oreotragus; species Oreotragus oreotragus. Next base: position 35,310 of record SJYX01011826.1, read on the forward strand.
TTTGGTTTTGCTCCAACAGAGTAGTATATAACTATGGCTTTACCAGTGGGTTCAATTTATCATTTTTTAGGGGGAGGAGATTTTAAAAACTATCTTTCATCTCCTGTGTGTAAAACTTTAACATCAGTTCTCTAGTGATATTGTTACAGGCACTAATGTTCTGCATACCAAAGAGCATGTTTCTCTCCTGGAATCTGAAACTGAAAACAAGTGCAAGGCTTCTGGAGTGCTATATGAAATTGTATTATAAACCAGACCACTGCTTCCCAAATGTGTCTGCACTTGGAATTACCTGGGGAGATTCAGAGATATTCCTGTGCCCCATTCTGAGACTGAGATGAACGGGTATGAGGTATGACCAAGGTTTGGGATTTTCAAAAGGTCTCCAAGCTATTCTAATGTGCAGGCAAGTTTGGGAACCACTGAAGTGGAGATTTTGAGCCATGTATTTCCAACTTCAAACTTCTAGGTAATGTAAATTTGGAGTTTCTGCATTAAAATTTAAGTTGAGACAATGAAATCAGTCTAATTGGATTTATCAGATTGAAATCAACATGATTAGGGACCTTATTTACATAAAGCCAAGCAATTCATGAAAAAGTCAAAGTTTTGTGCTCAAAGACACACAAACTATTAATGTTCAAAACAACAAGGTTTTAAAGTCATTTTGTCAGATGGAATATATATCTCCAACTACAGTTGCTAGGCTGTAGCAAAACACAAGGCTCTCAGTTCGATTTTAATTTCAGATAAACAAGGAATAATGTATTAATATAAGTCTGTTCCATGTAACATCTGGGATGTACTTATACTAAATGTTGTTTATTAGTTATCTGAAATTCAGGCTTGTGTGCCCTACATATTTTTTAATTGAAATATAGTTAATTTACAATGTTGTATTAGTTTCAGGTGTACAGCAAAGAGATTCAGTCATATATATGTGTGTATATATATGCAATCTTGTTCAGATTCTTTTCCATTATCAGTTATTATAAGATACTGAGTAAAGTTCCCTGTGCTATACAGTAGGTCCTTTGTCATTTACTTATTTTATATATAGTAGTATATATATGATTTTTGGCCTCTTTTTAAATTATTAATTGGAGGATAATTGCTTTACAATGTTGTATTGGTTTCTGCCATACAACAGTGTGAATCAGTCATAAGGATACGTATGTCCCCTCCCTAGTGAGCCTCCCCCGACCCCCAACCTGATCCTACCCCTCTAGGTTGTCACAGAGTACTAATTTGAGCTCCCTGTGTTTTAAAGTCACTTCCCACTAGCTATCTAATTTACATATGCTAATGTAGATGTTTCAGTGCTACTCTCAGTTTGTCCCTCCCTCTCCTTCCCCCATTGTGTCTACCAGTCTCTTCCCTATGTCTGTGTCTCTCTTCCTGCCCTGCAGATAGATTCATCAGTACAATTTTCTAGATTCCATATATAATGTTAATATATTTAGTTTTCTCACTCTGTATAACAGGCTCTAGGTTCATCCACATCACTAGAACTGACTCAAATTTGTTCCTTTTTATGGCTGACTAATCTTCCATTATATATATATGTACCATAACTTCTTTATCTGTTCATCTGCCGATGGACATCTAGGTTGCTTCCATGTCCTAGCTATTGTAAATAGTGCTGCAATGAACATTGGGGTACCTGTGTCTTTTTGAATTATAGTTTTCTCAGGGTATATAATGCAGGAGACTCAGATTCAATCCCTGGGTCAGGAAGATCCTCCAGAGAAGGAAATGGCAACCCACTCCAGAACTCTTGCCTGGGAAATCCCATGGACGGAGGAGCCTAGTGAGCTATAGCCCACGGGGTTGCAAAAAGCTGGATACGACTGAGCGACTTCACTTTCACTTTCAGGGTATATGCCCAGTAGTGGGATTGCTGGGTCATATGGTGGTTTTATTCGTAGTTTTTAAGGAAATCTCCACACTGTTCTCCATAGTGAGTAGTGTGTACATGTCATTCCCAATCTCCTAATTTATCCCTCCTCTCCCTTTGCCCTTTGGTAACCATAAGTTTGTTTCTATGTCTGTGAGCCTATTTCTGTTTTATAAATAAGTTCATTTGTATCATTTTTTAGATTCTACCTGTAAGTGGTATCATATGATATTTGTCTTTCTCTGTCTGACTTACCTCACTTAGTATGATAATCTCTAGTTCCATCCATATTGCTCCAAATGACATTATTCCATTCTTTTTTATGGCTGAGTAATATTCCATTGTATATGTATACCACATCTGTTTTATCCATTCATCTCTTGATGAATTTTCTTTGCTAAATGTGACAACTCTGTCCCATCATCCCATGATGAATTTTAAAGGACCAACCTGAGCAGTAATTCAGTATATGAATTAGGACAAAAATTAACTTCAGCTTCTGGCTCACTCTGGGTCTTTCTATTTTCTAAATTACCTTGACTGGTTAAACACCTCAAACTCTACCTGACTTTGTCTGCACTCAGAGTCAATGGTACCTTATTTTGCCTCTTCTGTCTTCTCCGGAGCCTCAGAAACTCCTTGTGCTGCCTGGAGACAAAGTTTACTGCTGCATATTCCAGTAAGGCTGCAAACACAAACAGAAGGCACACCGCCATCCAGATGTCAATCGCTTTTACATAGGAGACCTGGGAGAAAGGGAGAGAGAGAAGCACCATGAAAACTGGTGGGGAAACCGGATTCCTTATGGTGTGAGCAGCAGACAAAGCTCAGTTCCCTTCAACAAGGATTATTTTCTAGACTTTCCTTAAGAAAATACTTAAGCATTTTCCATCCCACTTTGCAGATTCTGAGCAGAGCAGTGAAAATTATGGCCCCCTCTCCACCCCCAGGCCCAGGTCCTTGTTCTATCTTTCTCAGTATAGTCCACCTGCTCAAGTAGCCCCTGAGACCAGCCCCAAAGATAACTACAAGAATTGCCTTCATGAAAAAAAGGAAGGAAAATAAAACTCTGAGATAAAACAGAGTCAGGGTTACTCTTGAAACTGCTCATTTCCTTATATTTTTATTAACATAAAAATCATTAGTTAGTTCGTTCAGTTAGTTCAGTCACTCAGTCGTGTCTGACTCTTTGCAACACCATGAACCGCAGCACTCCAGGCCTCCCTGTCCATCACCAACTCCCAGAGTTTATCCAAACTCATGTCTATCGAGTCAGTGATGCCATCCAGTCATCTCACCCTCTGTCGTCCCCTTCTCCTAACCCCAATCCCTCCCAGCATCAGGGTCTTTTCCAGTGAGTCATTGTTCAGTTCAGTTGCTCAGTTGTGTCTGACTCTTTGCGACCCCATGTATCGCGGCATGCCAGGCCTCCATGTCCATTACCAACTCCCAGAGTTCATTCAAACTCACATCCATCGAGTCAGTGATGTCATCCAGCCATTGCATCCTCTATCGTCCTCTTCTCCTCCTGCTCCCAATCCCTCTCAGCATCAGGGTCTTTTCCAATGAGTCAACTCTTTGCATGAGGTGGCCAAAGTACTGGAGTTTCAGTTTTAGCATCAGTCCTTCCAATGAACATCCAGGGAGGATCTCCTTCAGAATGGACTGGTTGGATCTCCTTGCAGTCCAAGGGACNCTCTCTTCCTGCCCTGCAGATAGATTCATCAGTACAATTTTCTAGATTCCATATATAATGTTAATATATTTAGTTTTCTCACTCTGTATAACAGGCTCTAGGTTCATCCACATCACTAGAACTGACTCAAATTTGTTCCTTTTTATGGCTGACTAATCTTCCATTATATATATATGTACCATAACTTCTTTATCTGTTCATCTGCCGATGGACATCTAGGTTGCTTCCATGTCCTAGCTATTGTAAATAGTGCTGCAATGAACATTGGGGTACCTGTGTCTTTTTGAATTATAGTTTTCTCAGGGTATATAATGCAGGAGACTCAGATTCAATCCCTGGGTCAGGAAGATCCTCCAGAGAAGGAAATGGCAACCCACTCCAGAACTCTTGCCTGGGAAATCCCATGGACGGAGGAGCCTAGTGAGCTATAGCCCACGGGGTTGCAAAAAGCTGGATACGACTGAGCGACTTCACTTTCACTTTCAGGGTATATGCCCAGTAGTGGGATTGCTGGGTCATATGGTGGTTTTATTCGTAGTTTTTAAGGAAATCTCCACACTGTTCTCCATAGTGAGTAGTGTGTACATGTCATTCCCAATCTCCTAATTTATCCCTCCTCTCCCTTTGCCCTTTGGTAACCATAAGTTTGTTTCTATGTCTGTGAGCCTATTTCTGTTTTATAAATAAGTTCATTTGTATCATTTTTTAGATTCTACCTGTAAGTGGTATCATATGATATTTGTCTTTCTCTGTCTGACTTACCTCACTTAGTATGATAATCTCTAGTTCCATCCATATTGCTCCAAATGACATTATTCCATTCTTTTTTATGGCTGAGTAATATTCCATTGTATATGTATACCACATCTGTTTTATCCATTCATCTCTTGATGAATTTTCTTTGCTAAATGTGACAACTCTGTCCCATCATCCCATGATGAATTTTAAAGGACCAACCTGAGCAGTAATTCAGTATATGAATTAGGACAAAAATTAACTTCAGCTTCTGGCTCACTCTGGGTCTTTCTATTTTCTAAATTACCTTGACTGGTTAAACACCTCAAACTCTACCTGACTTTGTCTGCACTCAGAGTCAATGGTACCTTATTTTGCCTCTTCTGTCTTCTCCGGAGCCTCAGAAACTCCTTGTGCTGCCTGGAGACAAAGTTCACTGCTGCATATTCCAGTAAGGCTGCAAACACAAACAGAAGGCACACCGCCATCCAGATGTCAATCGCTTTTACATAGGAGACCTGGGAGAAAGGGAGAGAGAGAAGCACCATGAAAACTGGTGGGGAAACCGGATTCCTTATGGTGTGAGCAGCAGACAAAGCTCAGTTCCCTTCAACAAGGATTATTTTCTAGACTTTCCTTAAGAAAATACTTAAGCATTTTCCATCCCACTTTGCAGATTCTGAGCAGAGCAGTGAAAATTATGGCCCCCTCTCCACCCCCAGGCCCAGGTCCTTGTTCTATCTTTCTCAGTATAGTCCACCTGCTCAAGTAGCCCCTGAGACCAGCCCCAAAGATAACTACAAGAATTGCCTTCATGAAAAAAAGGAAGGAAAATAAAACTCTGAGATAAAACAGAGTCAGGGTTACTCTTGAAACTGCTCATTTCCTTATATTTTTATTAACATAAAAATCATTAGTTAGTTCGTTCAGTTAGTTCAGTCACTCAGTCGTGTCTGACTCTTTGCAACACCATGAACCGCAGCACTCCAGGCCTCCCTGTCCATCACCAACTCCCAGAGTTTATCCAAACTCATGTCTATCGAGTCAGTGATGCCATCCAGTCATCTCACCCTCTGTCGTCCCCTTCTCCTAACCCCAATCCCTCCCAGCATCAGGGTCTTTTCCAGTGAGTCATCTCTTCATATGAGGTGGCCAAAGTACTGGAGTTTCAGCTTTAGCATCAGTCCTTCCAAAGAAATCCCAGGGCTGATCTCCTTCAGAATGGACTGGTTGGATCTCCTTGCAGTCCAAGGGACTCTCAGGAGTCTTCTCCAACACCACAATTCAAAAGCATCAGTTCTTCGGTGCTCAGCTTTCTTCACAGTCCAACTCTCACATCCATACATGACCACTGGAAAAACCATAGCCTTGACTAGACAGATCTTTGTTGGCAAAGTAATGTCTCTGCTTTTGAATATGCTATCTAGGTTGGTCATAACTTTCCTTCTAAGGAGTAAGCAAGCATCTTTGAATTAAGATAATTCTAAAACTCAAATGAGAAATAAACTATATGTGGCCTTGGGTCCTTGAAAAACCAGTTTGTAATTTCCATTCAACTATTGATCCTAACTGATGTGGAAGCACATTTTTTTTTGAGGTGTGCAATAATATAGGTTACAGGTGTACAATACAGTTATTCACAATTTTTAAAGGTTGTGCTCCATCTGTTGGCTTGTTTCCAAGGCAAACCATTCAACATCACAGTAGTCCAAGTCTATGCCTCAACCACTGATGCCAAAGAAGCTGAAGTTGAACAGTTCTGTTAAGACCTACAAAAAAGAGATGTCCTTTTCATCATAGGAGCTGCTGCTGCTGCTAAGTCACTTCAGTCGTGTCCAGCTCTGTGCGACCCCGTAGACAGCAGCCCACCAGGCTCCACTGTCCCTGGGATTCTCCAGGCAAGAACACTGGAGTGGGTTGCCATTTCCTTCTCCAATGCTTGAAAGTGAAAAGTGAAAGTGAAGTCACTCAGTCGTGTCTGACTCTTAGTGACTCTATGGACTGCAGCCTACCAGGCTCTTCTGTCCATGGGATTTTCCAGGCAAGAGTAGTGGAGTGGGTTGCCATTGCCTTCTCCATCGTCATAGGAGAATGGAATGTAAAAGCTGGAAGTCAAGAGATACCTGGAGTAACAGGCAAATTTGGCCTTGCAATACAAAATGAGGCAGGGCAAAGGCCTGCAGAGTTTTCTCAAGAGAACATACTGGTCATAGTAAACCCCTTTTCCAAAAACCCAACAGACCACTATACACATGGACATCACCAGATGTCAATTCTGAAATCAGATTGATTATATTCTTTGTAGCTGAAGATGGATAAACTCTATGCAGTCAGCAAAAATAAGAGCTGAAGCTGACTGTGGCTCAGATCATGAACTCCTTATTGCCAAATTCAGGTTTAAATTTGAAAGTAGGGAAAGGCACTAAGCCATTCAGATATGACCTAAATCAAATCCCTTATGATTATACAGTGGATGTAATGAATAGATTCAAGAGATTAGATCTGGTAGACAGAATGCCTGAAGAACTATAGACAAAGGTTCATAACATTGTATATCAGGCAGTGACTAAAACCATCACAAAGAAAAAGAAATGCAAAAAGGCAAAGTGGTTGCCTGAGGAGGCCTTACAAATAGCTGAGAAAAGAAGAAAAGTGAAAGGCAAAGAAGAGAAAGAAAGATATACCCAACTGAATGCAGAGTTCCAGAGAACAGCATAGCAGGGAGAGATAAGAAGACCTTCATAAGTGAACAATGCAAAGAAATAGAAGAAAACAATAGAATGGGAAAGATCAGAGATCTCATCAAGAAAATTGGAAATATCAAGGAAAAATTTCATTCAAGGATGGGCACAATAAAGGACAGAAACAGTATGAATCTAACAGAATCAGAAGAGACGAAGAAGAAGTGGCAAGAATACATAGAAGAATTATACAAAAAAGGTCGTAAGGACCCAGATAACCACAATGGTGTGGTCATTCACCTCAAGCCAGACATTCTGGAGTGTGAAGTCAAGTGGGCCTTAAGAAGCATCACTGAGAACAAAGTTAGTGGAGGTGATGGAATTCCAGCGGACCTGTTTCAAATCCTGAAAGATAATGCTGTCAAAGTGCTGCACTAAACATGTCAGCAAATTTGGAAAACTCAGCAGTGGCCACAGAACTGGAAAAGGCCAGTTTTCATTTCAATCCCAAAGAAGGGCAATGCCAAAGAATATTCAAACTACCATACAATTGCACTCATTTTACCTTCCAGCAAGATAATGCTCAAAAATCTGTCAAGCTAGGCTTCAGCATTACATGAACTGAGAAATTCCAGATGTACAAGCTGGATTTAGAAACTGCAGATAAATCAGAGATCAAATTGCCAACATCTGTTGGATCATAGAGAAAGCAAGAGAATTCCAGGAAAACATCTACTTTTGCTTCATTGTCTATGCTAAAACCTTTGACTGTGGATCACAATAAACTGTTGACAATTCTTAAAGAGATGGAAGTATCAGACCGCTTTACCTATATCCTAAGAAACTTGTATATGCATTGTTTGATAACCTGTATCAAAAAACAACAGCTAGAACTGGACGTGGAGCAATGGATTGGTTCAGAATTGGGGAAGGAGTATGACAAGGCTATATATTGTTATCTTGTTTATTTAACTTCTGTGCAGAGTACATCATGCGAAATGCCAGGTTGGATGAATCACAAGCTGAAATCAAGATTGCTGGGAGAAATATCAGCAACTTCAGATGCTGCAGATAATACCACTCTAATGGCAAAAAGTGAAAAGGGACTAAAGAGCTTGTTGATAATGGTGAAAGTGAAAAAAACTGGCTTAGATCTCAGCATGCAAAAAGTTAAGACGATGGCATCAGGCCCTATCACTTCATGGCAAATAGAAAGGGAGAAAATGATATCAGTGGCGGATTTTATTTTTGTGGGCTCCAAAATCACTGTAGATGGTGACTGCAGCCATGAAATTAAGATACTTGCTCCTTGGAAGAAAAGCTATGACAAACCTAGACAGCATATTAACAAGCAGAGATGTCACTTTGCCGACAAATGTCCAGATAGTCAAAGCTATGGTTTTTCCATTAGTCATGTACCAATGTGAGAGTTGGACCATAAATGATGAGTGCTGAAGAACTGATGCTTTTGAACTGTGGTGCTGGAAAAGACTCTTGAGAGTCCCGTGGACAGCCAGGAGATCAAACCAGTCAATCCTAAAGGAAATCAGTCCTGAATATTCATTGGAAGGACTGATGCTGAAGCTGAATGTCCAGTATTTGGCCACCTGATGTGAAGATCTGACTCACTGGAAAAGACCCTGATGCTGGGAAAGATTGAAGGCGGGAGAAAGGGACAACAGGAGATGAGATGATTGGATGGCATCAGCAATTCAATGCACATAAGTTTGAGCAAACTTGATGAGATCATAAAGGAGAGAGAAGCCTGGGGTGCTGCAGTCCATGGGGTGGCAAAGAATCAGACACGAATGAACACCACCACCTCCGTTTATAGTTATTGTAAAATACTGGCTATATTCCCTGTGTTGCAGAATAATTTTAATAATTAAATTTATTAAATTTATTAATAATTTTAGCTTATTTTATACCTATTAATTTGTACCTCATCACCTACCCCTACCTTGCCCCTTTCTCCTTCCCTCTCCCCACTGGTAAACCACTCGTTTGTTCTGTATATCTGTGGGTCTGGTTCTTTTATGTTATAGTCACTAGTTTGTTTCATTTTTTATATTCCACATGTAAGTGATCCACATGTAAGTGATATCATGCAGTAATTGTCTTTCTGTCGCACTTATTTCACTTAGCATACTGCCAAATTTTGATAGAGATTTCATTAAGTCTGTAGTTTACTTTGGGTGGTATGATCATTTTAACAATATTAATTCTTCCAATCCAAGAACATGATATATCTGTCCATCTATTTGTATCATCTTCAGTTTCTTTTATCAATGTTTTATAGTTTACAAAGTACAGGTCTTCTACCTCCTTAGGTAAGTTTATTCCTAGGTATTTTATTCTTTTTGATGTGGTGGTAAGTGGGATTGTTTCCTTAATTTCTCTTTCTGAGTATTCATTGTGAGTATATAGAAATGCAACAGATTTCTCTGTGTTATTTTTTTTTTATCCTGCAACTTTACTGAATTCCTTGATAAGCTCTAGTAGTACTGGGTAGCACCTTTAGGATTTTCTATTTATAGTATCATGTATAAACAGTGACAGTTTTACTTCTTCTTTTTCAATTTGGATTCCTTTTATTTCTTCTTGTCCAATTGCTATGTCTAGGACTTTTGATACCATGTTAAATAAAGTGAGACAGGGCATCCTTGTCTTGTTACTGATATTAGAGGAAATGCTTTCAGCTTTTCACCACTGAGTATGATATTAGCTGTCAGTTTGTCATACACAGCTCTTATTATGTTGAAGTTAAATGTTTTTAAGCTAGCACAACTCAGGAATATTCAGCCAAAATAAAATATCAGTGTTCTGGGCCTTGGGAAGGTATCTGGTTAAAAGGGAAACTTTCATAACCCTTCGGTGATTGGTTGAATATTTCATATATCTTATAATTTGATAAAGCAGAATCTGAAAGCAAATACTTTTTACTTGCATTGCAAATTTCCCCTCATGTCACTCAACTTCCAATTATTTTTTAAAATATGAGGGGAAAAATAACTAGATAAAGTTGTAACATATTGGACAACAGACTACAAAGGATTCTTATTCAGCTGTCTGTGTGAATGTGTACTGTGCTGTGCTGGGCTTATTCGCTCAGTTGTGTCCAACTCTTTGCGACCCCATGGACTGTAACCTGCCAGGCTCCTCTGTCCAGGGGATTCTCCAGGCAAGAATACTGGAGGGGGTTGCTGTGTCTTCCTCCAGGGGATCTTCCCAACCCAGGGATTGAACTTGCGTCTTCTACATTGCAGGCTTCCCACTAGGGAAGCCCGTGAATGTGTACTATCTAGTTCCAATTTTAAATAGAGTTTCCAAAGTTTTGATAGCTGACACTGAGTGTTTGCCAGCCAGAATTTTAAGCATTTTATATATATTAATTTTCTAACCAGTATAACAACTGTATTACCCCCACTTTGTGATGAGGAAACTGGGTTACAGAAAGGTTACATTATTACTGAAGATCAGAAAGCTAAAAGGTGGCAGAGCTAAGACTGGAACTAGAACTCAGTCTGACTGGTGATTCTCTTTTCTGAACATACACAAACATACTACTAGGATTATACCCTTGTATCTTGCATTTATTTCTCTTTGATCTTTATAGTAAGCATTTCCCATGTCATTTAACTTTCTTCTAAGTTGTAATTTCCAATGCTTGTGTAATTGTCTGAACCATCATAATTGTTCTGTATGATAGGATATTTAGGTGATCTTTAGTTTTAGTTTATGCTACTATAAATTTGGGGCTATGAATATCCTTCCCCTAATATTTGACTGTGTTTCTGTTTATTTGCTAGGTCAGCTTTTAGACTTGGGACTATGGGAGTAAATTGTAAGAAAATAGGCTTCTGACCTAGAAAGTTATTAGGAACATAGAAGATGTAAAAACAGAAACTCTAGAATAAAATACCTGGAGTTAAGAAACATTACTCTATTCCTTACTCTGACTTTGCCAGGTTGTTTAACCTCTCTTTACCTCCCTTCCTCATCTGTATAAAGGAAAATAATAGTAGCTATTTCATAGAGTTATGTGAATAAAATCACTTAATGTATGCAGAGTGCTTAGAGTAGTATTTGGCACAGAGTAAGTGCTATATAAATGTTGGCAATTATTTGACTCTATAAAGATGTGATTTTGTTAAAGAAAACTCTTGAGAGAGACAGAAAAACAAGAAGGAAAATAAAAATCACCTACAGTCCTAGTATATTCCAAGTATTATTTTTAAGGTTACCACTTGCCTTACATTATTTGTCTCCATCAATCTGAACTACTTGTCAGTCCCACATATGTTGTGACAAGTGGTACAGCACCTGGGATGCTTATTCTCAGTCTTTCTGATTAACCATTGACTCAGAATCCTTCATGAGTTGGCTCGAATACCAGCTCCTCCCAGAAGCCTCTGTGAGATTCCTCCTACTTTTGTCTCATCTGAGTTGGGGACCACTTTTCTTTGCTCCATTATAACTCTCTGTTGAACCTGTCTGTTTCTTTTTAGTCCACCAGCTTCCCTACCCCACCACTAGACTCACTAGACTGTAAACTTTTTAAAGAAAGATCCTATATATATTACTCTTTGTATCACCAGTCCAGGACCTGGCAAATAGTGAGTAAACATTGGATGTGGGATGAATGAATAAACAGATGTTTGAATGACAGAAGGAAGGAAAGAAGGAAATACCTCATTGTCTTTCCATTTTTGTCCTGTAATTTCAACAGTTCCTCACTATATAACATTACCCACAATTGTATATATTGAATATTTCTGAGAGTTGACTGTTAGTGCAGTTTAAGTCTCTCTGTTCACCAAGCATTCCTGGAATGTTTCTTGCCTTAATAAGCAATAATTTTTTTTTTTTTTTTGTATTTGCTGTTCTGGAGCAGTCCTATTCTCCTGTAATAATAGAATATTTCCAATCACAGCATTCCTGGTTATATATTATTCAGATGGCCTTTAAATGTTTTAAGACCTAATAATGAGAAGAATTTGTCAATGCCTGTTAGATGTCCATATGAAGAAAGTCCAGTAGAATTCACCATCATTCCTCCCCTTCCTGATGTTTACGGCATTCAGTTATTTGTGAACCTAGCCCCCAACCCCACTTCTAGCCATCAGCAGACCAGGCACATAAATAGCTTCTTTTATAACTGCTCATAAATGAATCCTTCTCATCTCTTAATCATTTTGGTTGGTCTCCAAGTTTCCTCCAAATCATGATCATCTTTCCAGCATTGAAATGCTGGTATTAAATGCATTATTCACATGGACGTAGAAGGTACTGTGAGACATCTATTACATATGATGGGATGTCCTTCAGTGCTGCTCTCTCAGGACTGAAATGCCTCTTTGTTACTTTTATCCAGCTCTGATGTCAGATTCTCTCTCTTTGGCTGCTAATTCTTATATGTTTTTAGCTCACGTTTTTCCCTGTCATGTTATCTTTATGATTTGGGGGCTTACATGAGCCATTCCTGAACTACTTTACTACAATCTTGCAAAATACTTTTTATATTAATGAAATTCTCAAAATGCTATTATGATTCACTGAACTGTTAGTTTTCCAGGTATATTTAATTCAGAAACATAAACATTGAGGGCCTACTATGTGAAAGGCACTGTAGTAGGTGCTGAATTGAAGACGGGGCAGAAGATATGACGATAACTAACATGCACATCTATTCTTCTCAGGACTCCCCAGATGAGACTCTGGGGAACCTGTTCACATGGTGCTTCAGAAAATGTCCTTCACATAGGTCAGTTCAGTTCAGTTGCTCAGTCGTGTCCGACTCTTTGCTACCCCATGGACTGCAGCATGCCAGGCCTCCCTGTCCATCACCAACTCCTGGAGTTTACTCAAACTCATATGCATCGAGTCAGTAATGCCATCCAACCATCTTATCCTCTCTTGTCCTCTTCTCCTCCTGCCTTCAATCTTGCCCAGCATCAGGATCTTTTCAAATGAGTCAGCTCTTCACATCAGGTGGCCAAAGGATTAGAGTTTTAGCTTCAACATCAATCCTTCCAATGAACACTCAGGACTGATCTCCTTTAGGATGGACTTGTTGGATCTCCTTGCAATCCAAAGGACTCTCAAGGGTCTTCTCCAACACCACAGTTCAAAAGCATCAGTTCTTCGGTGCTCAGCTTCCTTTGTAGTCCAACTCTCACATCCATACATGACTACTGGAAAAACCATAGCCTTGACTAAACAGACCTTTGTTGGCAAAGTAATGTCTCTGCTTTTAATATGCTGTCTATGTTGGTCATAACCTTCCTTCCAAGGAGCAACTGTCTTAATTTCATGGCTGCAGTCACCATCTGCAGTGATTTTGGAGCCCTCCAAAAATAAACTCTCACTGTTTCCCCATCTATTTCCCATGAAGTGATGGGACTGGATGTCATGATCTTCATATTTTTGAATGTTGAGCATTAAGCCAACTTTTTCACTCTCCTCTTTCACTTTCATCAAGAGGCTCTTTCATTCTTCTTTACTTTCTGCCATAAGGGTGGTGTCATCTGCATATCTGAGGTTATTGATATTTCTCCCGGCAGTCTTGATTCCAGCTTGTGATTCACCCAGCCCAGCATTTCGACTAATGTACTCTGCATATACGTTAAATAAGCAGGGTGACAATATACAGCCTTGATGCACTCCTTTCCCAATTTGGAACCAATCTGTTGTTCCATGTCCATTTCGAACTGTTGCTTCCTGACATGCATATAGGTTTCTCAAGAGACAGGTCACGTGGTCTGGTATTCCCATGTCTTTCAGAATTTTCCACAGTTTATTGTGATCCACAGAGTCAAAGGTTTTGGCATAGTCAATAAAGCAGAAATAGATGTTTTTCTGGAACTCTCTTGCTGTTTCAGTGATCCAGTGGATGTTGGCAATTTGATCTCTGGTTCGTCTGCCTTTTCTAAAACCAGCTTGAACATCTGGAAGTTCACGGTTCATGTATTGCTGAAGCCTGGCTTGGAGAATTTTGAGCATTTCTTTACTAGCGTGTGAGATGAGTGCAACTGTGTGGTAGTTTGAGCATTCTTTGGCATTGCCTTTCTTTGGGATTGGAATGAAAACTGACCTTTTCCAGTCCTGTGGCCACTGCTGAGTTTTCCAAATTTGCTGGCATATTGAGTGCAGCACTTTCACAGCATCATCTTTCAGGATTTGAAATAGCTCAACTGGAATTCCATCACCTCTACTAGCTTCGTTCATAGTGATGCTTTCTAAGGCCCACTTGACTTCACATTCCAGGATATCTGGCTCTAGGTGAGTGATCACACCATTGTGATTATCTGGGTCCTGAAGCTCTTTTTTGTACAGTTCTTCTGTGTATTCTTGCCACCCCTTTTTAATATCTTCTGCTTCTGTTAGGTCTATATCATTTCTGTCCTTTATTGAACCCATCTTTGCCTGAAATGTAAAGATGGGCTCTCTCTCGTTTGTCCTCAGGATGTACATCTTGGTAGTCCTGCTTGGTGCTTTAGAAAACCATGGTCTCCTGAGGGAGACATTTTGGTGAAGATAAAACTGATATAAAGCAGATGGTCTCATGTGCCAAAGTAGGAGGAAAACCAAAAGGTGATGGGATGATGGGGAGTTCCAAATTGACAGGGAAAATCAGAAACGGGTTCATTACTGAATATCATGGCATATTACTTAGGGCTTGAAAAAAGCCATGACTTTAATGAATGGAAGAAACTGTGAAAGCAAAACCGTGAAGGTGGGAGAGGGTAGGGGGGCTTGAGGATGGTGAACAATTTCGTGACCAGGACATGCTGTGTACCTGGGAAGTACAAGGTTAGGTGTGGACAATAGGCTGGAGCAGCACACTGAAGGGCAAGCAAAGACATATGGGCATTAGACTGCTGGTAAATATAAGCTAAGGATGGTTTTCAGGTGGGGTATAGATGTGTAAGTTCTGTTCTAATTAGCTTGAATTTCTTTGTCTTAAAAGCAAGAGTCTTAGCACAAGTAGATATTTTCCCTCCTTATAGAAATTTGCCTTCTCTCCTCTTGACACTCTCAACTCTACACAGGGCTGGTTCTCTTCAAAGCTTTCTAACAACATATCTGAATCCTTTGCTGAATCTTCTTTGATTTATTCGTAGTCCTTGAACTCTTAACCTCTTCAGTTTTCCCTGTATTTTCAGGTCCTCAATAAATTCATTCACTCCTATAGCTCTCTCTCTCTGTCTCTCTCTCTCTGTCTCTCTCTCTCTCTCTCTCTCTCTGTGTGTGTGTGTGTGTGTGTGTGTGTGTCCTAAAACAGAGATTGGCCAAGTACTTGTGAATACAATTTCCTTTTCCTAGGACACAAGTCAAGAATACACAGAACTATTAAAAAGAAAATCTTCATGACCCAGATAACCATGATGGTGTGATCACTCACCTAGAGCCAGACATCCCAGAAGGTGAAGTCAAGTGGGCCTTAGGAAGCATCACTACAAACAAAGATAGTGGATATGTTGGAATTCCAGTTGAGCTATTTCAAATCCTAAAAGATGATGCTGTGAAAGTGCTGCACTCAATATGCCAGCAAATTTGGAAAACTCAGCAGTGGCCACAGGACTGGAAAAGGTCAGTTTTCATTCCAATCCCAAAGAAAGGCAATGCCAAAGAATGCTCAAACTACCGCACAATTGCGCTCATCTCACACGCTAGCAAAGTAATGCTCAAAATTCTCCAAGCCAGGCTTCAACAGTAAGTGAACCATGAACTTCCAGATGTTCAAGCTGGTTTTAGAAAAGGCAGAGGAACCAGAGATCAAATTGGCAACATCTACTGGATCATCGAAAAAGCAAGAGAGTTCCAGAAAACATCTACTTTTGCTTTATTGACTACGCCAAAGCCTTTGAGTCTGTGGATCACAATAAACTGTGGAAAATTCTGAAAGACATGGGAATACCAGACTACCTAACCTGCCTCCTGAGAAATCTGTATGCATGTCAGGAAGCAACAGTTCGAACTGGACATGGAACAACAGACTGGTTCCAAATTGGGAAAGGAGTGCATCAAGGCTGTATATTGTCTCCCTGCTTATTTAACATATATGCAGAGTACATTAGTCGAAATGCTGGGCTGGGTGAATCACAAGCTGGAATCAAGACTGCCGGGAGAAATATCAATAACCTCAGATATGCAGATGACACCACCCTTATGGCAGAAAGTAAAGAAGAATGAAAGAGCCTCTTGATGAAAGTGAAAGAGGAGAGTGAAAAAGTTGGCTTAATGCTCAACATTCAAAAATATGAAGATCATGGCATCCAGTCCCATCACTTCATGGGAAATAGATGGGGAAACAGTGAGAGAGTTTCTTTTGGGCGGCCTCCAAAATCACTGCANTTTTTTTTTTTTTGATTTTTTAAAAATAAATTTATTTATTTTAATTGGAGGTTAATTACTTTACAATATTGTATTGGTTTTGCCATACATCAACATGAATCTGCCACAGGTATACACATGTTCCCCATCCTGAACCCCTCAGTTGGCTTAATGCTCAACATTCAAAAATATGAAGATCATGGCATCCAGTCCCATCACTTCATGGGAAATAGATGGGGAAACAGTGAGAGAGTTTCTTTTGGGCGGCCTCCAAAATCACTGCAGATGGTGACTGCAGCCATGAAATTAAAAGACACTTGTTCCTTGGAAGGAAGGTTATGACCAACCTAGATAGCATATTAAAATGCAGAGACATTACTTTGCCAACAAAGATCCATCTAGTCAAATCTATGGTTTTTCCAGTAGTCATGTATGAATGTGAGAGTTGGACTAGAAAGAAAGCTAAGCACTGAAGAACTGATGCTCTCAAACTGTGGTGTTGGAGAAGACTCTTGAGAGTCTCTTGGACTGCAAGGAGAGCCAACCAGTCAGTCCTAAAAGAGCTGAACTTAGGACACTAGTGAACTAGAATTTCCAGTTCAGCTGGATCCCCAGTGGAAAGAAATAATACACAGGGCTTTAAAAGACGCAGGGCCACTCAATTCACAGTGTAATGTAATGTGAGAGAGAAATAAATTTTTATTATATTAAGCCATGGAGATTTCAGGGTTTTGTGTTTTCCACACTCTCAAGCCCGTCACTCAGCCCTGATCACTCACCAGCATTCTTGTACTAATTTTAAAAGGCCCAGGCAATTCCCTGGTGGTCCAGTGGTTAGGAATCTGTGCTTTTACTGCAGGGGACCCAGGTGTAATCCCCCATGACAAAGAATTATGCAGCTTCAAATGTTAGTAGTGTTAAGGTCTGACAAATTTGGTCTACACTCTTCTAGCATGGAAGTTCTTCCTCCCTTTTCCTGCTTTCTCTGTCTGTTTGGCTCAAAGTCCATCTCCATGCTTTTTCTGCCTAATCTCGGCCACAATAGCCTTACTCATCTTTAGCATTTGTAATACACTTATAGTGAGGATCAGATAGTTGAGAGTTTGCTAAATGGTTGCATGTATTATGTGTCCAACTAAAGTATAGGATGCCTGGAGGATAAAGACTCAGGGATGTCTTTTGTATCTGTGCCACCAAGGACAAGTCTTTATTCATTAAGTGCCTCATAGTTTCTGTTGGTTGGCAAGTTATTCAAGCTGCATATAAATTCAAATTCCTTTCACAATCACTAAAGGGATAAAATTATCTTACATCTTTTAAAGCCAATAAATGATGGTATTGAGATTACTCTAGATTTATTTTCACTAAGGGAAAGAATATTCTGTTGAATTTACAATTCACGTACTTTACAAAGATATCTGATGAAACAGTAGAGTCAGTGAAGTTTTTTAGGTTTTCGTGACACTAAATAAGCATTTATCTGTTATTTGAACAGATTAGTTAGTTGGTACAGTTTAGCTCATTGCTCAGGTACTTTAGCATCATATTGACATTTCTTAGAGATTATTTTATTAGTGTTTCTTTTTTCCCCAACACTGTGTAGGTATTTTTTAAAACCTTGGCAGTTTTTCTTGAGGAAATCTTTTCATTTATTGTATATTCAGATTAGATTCAAAATGGAGAATCAAGCCATGAATGTATTTACTTTAGTCTCATAATTTGTTTTGTCTATTTCTTGTGTCATGAGGCCAGTTATTCATGAGTTGGGCCATTTTCTACCCAATGTTTATTGCCAGCATAGAAGAGTGGCTTGTTATATAAAAATTGCCTAAATGTGCTTACAGTATGTATGTCTTCTCCATCCATCATAAGCAAGGCACTCCTATTTGACACTGTGCCAACTAAAATATATCCACATTCCCAGCCCCTAGGCTGACCCCAGAGAACTGTGACATTCCTCCAGTAGCCAGTCAAGGAGGATGGGTTGTGAACAAGAATGGACAGAAGTTCTCTACAATAGAGAAAAATCACAAGTGATTGTGGTAAGCCAAATGTTATTTTAGTAGAAAAGATACAAAATTGAATTTATAGGGCAATCTCAAAATACTAAGATATTTTTCTTGCTTTAAGTGGAATGATGTCTCACACCCATCTGCTTGAGTCAATATTTAATTATTCTCAAAGTATGCATACAAGCCCCTGCTAAAGTGGAATAGAAGCTTTTCTGCTCTGTACGGTACAGTTTATTTTTATCCAATTTAGAAAGAAAAATTTTAATTAACCCTGATTAATGCAGCTGTTGAAATGGATACCTATTGGTCACAGTAGCCTGACTTGTGCTTCCATTACAAGGAACAAAAGATTTTGGTAGCTTCAATCAATTTGTCTTTTATTGAGTGCTATGAAGTATACCACCACCTTCTCCATCCTTATTTTATGGGGAGAAAAATGAGTTTATTAAATTCCTGTCTAACCCTTATACAGGTAGCAATCAACAAAGAGGAAAATGAGAATTCTGGCTTTGACTTTCTGTTTTGTCTCTTACCTGCCTTCAGTCATGGTAAAAAGTATCATCAGAAAAAAATATAGACAGTTGAATTAATCCTAGTGCCAAAGATTCGTGGTGTTGTACATTTTTATCTTTACAATTTAACTGTCAAGTTGCCTTTTTTTTTGCCCAATTAAAGAGCTCACATCTGCTGTTTGATGCCAGGAAAACCAGATTTCCTTGGCAGAGAAGGATGGTGGCAGCATTGACTACCTGGCCTGTCCCAGTGTAACCACCCCACCCCATTTTCTCTCCATGTCTTAAGCTCTTACTGGTTCTGGGTAGAGTACCGAATAAACGCAACCCTTGTGAGAGTGCTGTTTGTAGAAACAGCCATTAGGTGGCAGTGCCTCCAAGCCTGGTACTTGCAGGAACCAACTAGTTAACAAGATACTCCTTAGACCATCAGGACAGGACTTGAACATCATTCAGGGACCAGATAATTTTGGTGTTGAGTGGCACACAAGTCTAGTTAGCTGGTATTATTTCCAAAGATGGATAAGTTTCATTATGTTAGTCAGAAAACTGTTCAAAGCAAAGCACACTATTCATGTGAATTTTGTGAGTGGAGAAGTAGGAGAAGGGCAGAATGGCCAGCCCCAGAATGCACAAGTAATCCTAGGTGACGCTGTTAGAGGCATCACAGGAACACCTTTGGCTTCCCTGGTGCCCCAGCAGTAAAGAATCTGCCTGCCAATGCAGGAGATGCCGGTTCAATCTCTGGGTCGGGAAGATCCCCTGGAGAAGGAAATGGCAACCCACTCCAGTATTCTTGCCTGAAGAATCCTCTGGCAGGCTACAGTCCATGAGGTCGCAAAGAGCTGGACATGACTTAGTGGCTAAACAACAACAAATTGACACCCTAGAAAAGGCACCCCCCAAAGCTCAGCAACTGTGGGCATCTGGGTGAGGGAGCCAAGGTGAGGAGGGAGTGGCATCTGAAGAAGGGGAGGAAGCAGGACTAGGGGAGACCTTGTTCCTTGTGCTTGTGTCTGCCACATAGCTCACCATGTTCTCAGCTGATAGACAGGAATAGTGACTCCTTCCATAGTCTACCTTCAATGACAAAAGAAGTGCAATACATTGCTTCTTAAGCAAGGGCAGGAATGAGGAGGGAGTTGGGAGCAAATTGCCCAACAGTGTAAGAATAGCTGCAGTGAAGAAAAGAGCCAATTGGATGATCTCAGTTTTGGAAAGACAGCCACAGGGTTTTGCTGGATAATGAGATGATGCTCCACTGAATAGATGTCTGTGTAGTCAGTGTGCGTGTGTGTGTGTGTGTGCACGCGCACACATGTTAGAGAGAGAGAGAAGGAAAATTGGGGAGAATATGAAGATGGGAAAAGAAGGAAGGTAATGAAGAGCTTTGGAGCCAGGCCACCTTGGATTTGAATCCTAGCTGAATGACCAATGAACATATTGGAATCTCACGTTTCTCATTTTAAACTAGGGACCCAAGGACTCCAGTGTCATTGAGGGATTGAATAAGACACTTTAGATAAATCTTAACGCTTAATTGGCAGATTGTAGACCCTCAGTCACATTGGTTTGCCAGGGATGTGTTCTGGAAGACATTACATAATTCAAAACTTGCATAATTCAAGACAGTTTTCCCTGGAGGTATAAATGTAAATTTGTTGTATTTCATGTTCTGTGCATGCAGTGAGATTTTATTAGTATTTTTATACTGCCCTATTTCAAATTCACATAAGCTAAGTTCACGTAAAATGGCACCTCATTGTAGTGAGTACTCATACATGTCAGGAGAGCTGAAATGTGCTGTTACAAAAACCAAACAACAAACTTTCACCACCATCATCAGTGAAACGCTTGCAAGCACACAACTCTATGAGTTATCTCTGAGACAAAGATAGGAAAACTGAGTTACTCCTTAACTTTACCAAGATCACACAGCAGAGAAGTGGATGAGCTGCCATTCACATGAACTGTGGCTTGACTCTACCCTCAGGGGTTTTCTGGTTCCCTGACCCCTGTGGAAACCTCTGTTCCCAAGGAGTGAGTCAGGAGAATTATAGACTGTGATTTCACCAGGGGACAACAGGCAGTGGGCTGAGTGAGTACAGAAGAGCAGCATCACACCTGCAGCCATGTAGCTCCCATGCAAAGAAATGTTGAAAGATGAACCACAGCTTTCCATTTTCTTTCTCAGCCTTGAGTGCTTTTCCTACATCTTTGTTTACTCCACCACCCACCTCACCCCAGGTTCAAATTTCATACTTGTGAACAAGGAAGCAGAGGAGAGAAGTATGGTTTAAAAAAAAAAAAAAGCTGTCCACTCTCCTTCTTTGGACTCAGCCCGAGGGAAAGGCCTTGGAATGGTAGGTAGGTTTTGCGATGACAAATGTTTTCTCCTTTTCTCCATCCAGTGCTCCCCAGAGAGGAGGCTGGAAAGGAGAGGAAATCTGGAGAAGCTGAGCAGTCACCCCCGAGACTGGACTCATTGATTTATGATTTCCAAGTTGCCTGTGCTCCCTGGAGTAGGATGTGGAGGCCAGATCAGGAAGGCAGCACAAATCTCTCACCCTCAACCATTTCTGAAACCCTGAACCTTAGCGGAGTGAGTGGGTGGGCCACTGTGGGACATGCACAGGCTCTGTATCATTCCAGAGCAAGCATGATGGTAAGCAAATTTCTGAGATGCTTGGGGTTGGTGAGATAGATGGGCAATGGATGATTCTAGACTACAGAACCACGGCAGTCTGAGAAGCCCATTTCAACCTGCAGTGATAGAGGAGTCATTTCCTCAAGAACATCTGGAATCCTGTGATGACTCTGGGGTACAAAGAGGCTTCTCCAGGTGCTGGGCTTCCCCACAATGCACCTGATTTCCCTGAGCACTGGGATGCCACTGCCTGTGGATGAGGATGGGTGTTCCTTTGGTGGAGGACCAGAATGTTTCACAACTGAGACAGCGGTATCAATTGAATGGCAGTCGGTGGTAGCCAAGAAGCTTTGTGCCCACCCCTTGGCCTATCACCTGGTTTAGCATCAGCTCTAAACTTTACTGTGAGCTCATGATGCAGGCAGCAGATCAGTGAGGATGGGTCCACAGGAGCCGCCTTGACAGAAACCTTCCCTTCTTGACTTGAGACCCTGGGCACTCGTGCTTGGGGCATGCCAACCTCATGCTTCTGAATCGAATTGGCTACCTACTGTCTCATAGCATCCAGAATGAACCTGACATGGAAATATTCCAGGCCCTCATCACATTCAAGTTTACATATGGGGAGAAGGAAACAAGAAAAAGAGCTCCAGGTCAGTCAGAGGCTGGGAATTAACATGATACAAGAGTCTCTGGCTGGGCTGGTGATCTCACTTTTTGTTACTGTAAATTACCAAAGAGCTGGTCTCTACTGTGTCCATTTCCTGAGCAGCATTTTGATGCAAGTCAGTTCCATGCCTTTCTCCTCATGACAAAGTGAGAAGTTTTACAAACTACCCACTAAAAATTAGACTTGCTTACACTAGACATGAGCCTACAGGAGTCTGTTTGTAATTCAAAAGAAATCCTACAGCCTCTTGAATAAAATGATGCAAAGGCCATGCTATCAGGAGGCATTTTAATATTTCAATATGTTAAGTGTACAGAATGCTAAAAAATAAAAAGAAAAAATGGGAATGTGGAAAAATTTGGGTTGGGCTGATTGAGCGCATCAGTTTCCGATATGTGAGCTGCATGTATCTGCTTCACACAGTTTAAATGAGTCCTGCTCCTTTGTTGGAAATCAATCCTGTAGCATTACAAAAGCTAAGAGAAGGCCGCAGGGCTGTGATGGAGAGAACAATGAGAAGATGCCAGGGATGTGAATCTTGGCTTTGCCACTGGCTGACATTGCAAACATGACCACATTATTTCACCTTTCTGGGCCTCAGGTTCCTTCTTGGAAATATAAAAGTGTTGGATGATCATCTCTAAGGTTTCTGATAATCTATGACTCAAGGGAAAGAGAAAGTGATGAGAGAGGAAACCAAGTCAGTAGCAGGATGGGGTCTCAATCTCAGGGTAATAGGGGCCATGAGTACCAGAACCAGCCTCCAGGCTCTCTACTCTGCCATCTTACCACACTCAGTGTCATCCAGTAATGTGTATTCATTGAGCACCTCAGTGTTCTAGGCAGCACCTGCCTAAAATGGTGAATTCCTTGCTCAGAAAGAAATTATATTGATAAAAAACATTTATCTGCATAAGACTATGTGGAGCAAATGTGGTAAGAATTCATCTGCAAGTTTAGTGAGAAAATCTCCTGTAAATCATTGACAACTTACTTTAAGCTCTTGAACCTTGCTGCTTTTTGGCCTAAGAGATTTTTTGGGGGGAGCACTTTAATAACTCTCAACTTGCATACAAAGAAGCTCTAAATCATGGAGGGATAGGAATTGATAAAGACTGAATTTCTGGTTACTTGGTGGAATAAATCTGATAAGAATTCTATATGATTTTCAAAGGATCCCCAGCAGGATTGAATTGTACTTGCTGTTCATGGTAAGTTATCAGTAATAGACTTTATTGCCTTTTCTCCTTTCCTTGTTTACTCTCCATGCTCTCTCACTAGCCCTTTCCTGAGACTGCCTCCCAAACACTTGTTATGCAAGTAACATCCAATACTTGTTATGTGATCTGTAGTTTTCTGAAGCAAGTGGCACAAACCTACAATTAAATCAAGGAAACCTGATGCGAAAGTGATGCCTGTCATATCATGCACTGTTTAGAACCAGACTAGCAAACAAACCACAGGTCCTCCTGAAAATTCCTTTCCCGTTGACAAAAGCCCTATACCTGGCTGGTTTGCTCATCATCAATGAGAATGGAATGTCAACACAGTTCAAAAACCAATCTGGAGAAGTAAGCATCAAATCAATTTGGGATCTATATTACCTATGCAATTTAACAACCATTACATCCCCTTTTGCTCTTCACAGCTAGTTTTAAATTGACAAAATTAGAATTGTATAACTATAACAAAAACTAATTTCTAATCTACTACTATGCAATTCTGCATATACCAACCCTCCTGGGGCCAGGGAAATAATGAGAGTAGCTTATTTGTAGAAACATCATAGGAACTGTTCCATGCTAGGTATGTAGTTTGTTAGGGAGATTGAATCACAGTTATATTTTGAGCCCCAAAGGATGTAGCTATTTTTTTATTTTTAAAAATTAATTTATTTTAATTGGAAGCTAATTACAGTATTGTAGTGGTTTTTGCCATACATTGACATGAATCAGCGACAGGCTGTAGCTATTATGAAGGTGCAAATTACTCCTTGTTGGAGGATGGAGGGAATGAAAAGTACCCACAGAACTGAGAAGGCATCTTGAGACCAAAAAATGAGGGAGGCAACTCCATATTATTAATGAATCAGTTTATTATAGGGTAGCATACTCACAGGGTGAAATCAGAATCAGGCAGACAATGAACTGCAAGCATCTGCAACTGCACTCCACATGGCCAAGGGGCCACTGGTACAGTTTTATAGTTAATCTAGAGTATGGGGGTAGGAGCTTGGAAATAGCCATGCCATCCTAAGTCAGAATTCATGAAAGGGTAACTAGTCTTGTGGGTGCCAGGAATATGTCAGCAAAGATTTTCATCATTATTTGGGGACTAATAGACCATAAAGGCCATCTGGGTTCTAATGATTATTAAACAATTGTTGAAGAAGACTCTTGAGAGTCCCTTGGACTGCAAGGAGATCAAACCACTAAGTCCTAAAGGAAATCAACCCTGAATATTAATTGGAAGGACTGATGCTGAAGCTCCAATACTTTGACCACTTGATGCAAAGTGCCGACTCATTGGAAAAGACCCTAATGCTGGGAAAGATGGAAGGCAAAAGGAGAAGGGAGCAACAGAGAATGAGATAGTTAGATAGCATCACCGTCTTAATGGACATGAATCTGAGCAAACTCCAGGAGACAGTGAAGGACAGGGAAGCCTGGTGTGCTGCAGTCCATGGGGTCACAAAGAGTTGGACACAACTTAGCGACTGAACAACAGCAGTTAATTACAAAATTTCCTTGACAGAGAAGTGCTTTACTGCATAATATAGGTCTGGGTATGACCAGTGAAAGGACAGAAGAAACTAAGGGCCCAAGATGGCCTCACTTGGGCTAACAGCCATACAGTCTGATTGTCAGGACATCAGTTAAACATGTTAATGGCATTACACTGAAAGACCAATGAAAACTTGGTTTTACTATCATGTGGTAGGCAGCCTTCTAAAATGGACCCCAGTGATTCTTGTCTCCTGGTATTCATATTCCTGGCTAACCCCCTCCACTTGACTGTAGGCTGGACCTAGCAACTTGCTTCTGACATACAACATGGCAAAAATGACAGGAAGTTACTTTCATGATAAGGTTGTAAAAGATTGAGTTTCATCTTTCTTGCACTTTCTTTCTTGCTGGCATTCTCTCTGGCTCTCCTCACTGCTTGCCATGACGGAGAGGGTTGCCTGGCAAGGAACTGAGTGTGGCATTCAGTCAATAGTTAGTGAGGAATTGAGGCTTCTGTCCAACAGCCCAGGAGGGACTGAATCTTGCCAACAACTACTTGAATAAGCTTGAAAGTGAATCCTTTTCTAGTTGGGCCTTAATGTGAGACTGCAGTGCTGGCTGACACCTTGATTTTAGTCTCCTGAGAGACTTTGAAACAGAGATCTCAGCTCTGTTGTGCCTGGACTCCTGACCCATGGAAACTGAAAAAAATTTTTGTTGTTTAAGCTTCTAAGCTGGGGCAGGTGGGAATTAGTTAGGCAATAGTAGGTGACTCATAGAGGGTGTCATTAGGAGAGGGTGGAAGGGAAAAGAGAGATAAATTGTTCACTTTTGACCTCATGAATCTAGAATTTGGTAAGACTTTATGGTTTATTTTGGACTTTTTAAAGAGGAAAAATTTAAATAAGAAAACTAGTGAGATATCTGTGAGTATAATTGATATAAGAGAACAAGAACCATAATATATATGTGTGTGTGTGTGT